>JAJOOR010026949.1:0-13208 GCA_036250505.1 Solanum acaule
TCAAGAAACCACCAATACAACATAAATTCATCCATAATTGTTCATATAACATCAATCAAAGTCAATTTATAACATCAATTTCACTTTAGAAAGAAGACCCACGTTTTTGGATTGAAACCTAGAAATTGGAGATTTTGAAATTCATTTTGAAGGGGACTCTTGGGGAAAGAAATCCCAAGAGTGATAAGCAACCATACCTTATTGATGAATTAACCACGAAAATCCGAGTTGAAACCTTGGAGAGTTGGTCTTCTTCTTGAAGCTCCAATCTTCTTCAATGGAGTCCTTGAGAAGAGAGAGAGTAGAGAGAAGGAGGAACTTTAGGTTTAGATCTTTGCGGTTTTGTGTTTGAGTGATAAAAGTGAGGTAAAGTGACTTAAAAATCATTATATACACGTCCCCTAAAGTACTCTAAATACCCCTCACTTAGTTGGACTCTATAATGAAGTAAAACTCAATTTTTGAATTTCTGCATTTTCGTCGCCGAACAAGTCCGCGACGCGGAGCTGTTCCCTGAAGATATTTGGAATTAAATTTCGAGACAATAGAGTCCACGAAACGACCGCATAACGAACTGACATTTTTCTCCTTGGGGGAGCAAGTGCGCGACACGCAGCTATTCCCTCCAAATGCAATCTGCATGCTGCCTTGGCAGCTTGCTTGGCCAAGGTTGGGGTCCTCCTTGGGGACCCTTAGGGTGGCCCCGGGGAGTCGTATTCGAACATCTTGAACCTATAAACATATATTTAACTGATTTAAACCTTATTACAAGATTATACCATCATACGACACTCCCAAACCTGCCCAAAACCTAAGGACACACTAGGACACATTCTTCTCTAGTGTCTGGACGTCTTGGTCGTTTCTTGACACTTAGACTTTTAATCTTCCAAACCAAGTCAATTGCATTAATTTAGGTTTAGAAACATCATTTTAACTATTTTTAAGTCATTACTCATAAGGTGAGGCTCTAACTTAAGTCATATAATTTCTGGGGTGTTACATGTAATTGGACTTGAGTTATGGTAGCTTTCATCCATGGGTTCCTTCTAACCACGGAGTCCCCAAATTCCTCTATTTCAAATGGTAGAATTCCCTAATTACATAGGGTTTTCCTCAAACATCATGTGTTATTTTTATTATTGATCTCAATGATTGATTTATGTTTAAATATGCATTAATTGATGATTAACAATGCTTTTATGGTGTTTCCCCTATGAACCCATGGAAACCCCCTTGTTTTCCAAATTGTGGTCTCATAGAGTTGGGTTGTTGATTATGAAAGATGAGTTTTATGATCTAAATCATGAAGTAATAGAATTACATAAAATTATGATAAAATCCCTATCTAGTGCTAGAATTCTAGATTTGGTGATTGAGAGTAGCATTGAACATTGAATAGGCAAAGTATGAAGTTATGCATGCTCTTATGAAACCTATGTGGATGTTTTAAGGGTGTTTTTAGAGTAAAGGGCCAATGTTGTTGTTGTTGTATTGATGAAAGGTTATTCTCATCAAACACTTACAACCATGATGTGAAAGGTTTTCTCACATAGTGTAACGACCCGTTAAATGAATAAGTGAAACTAGAGCCTAACATGTGTGTGTTTGAGTTGGTGGGAGGTTTGAGGGTGTAAAAAGATGTCCCGAGCTATGGTTGAGGGGTCTAGGGGTTAAACATAAAGGTATGACTCCCCAAGGACCACACTAGGGGTCCTTGAGGAGGACCCTTAGCCTAACCCCAAGGCTGCCCCAAGAAGAGAATGTTGCCAAAAATGTGGTGACCTACGGAGGGGAACCACTCCCCGTAGGTCAAACCACGACTCATGGACTTGTTTCGTCGGTCAAGTCCCTCGTGTCCAAGCCACAGCCCCAAACCATGCTTGACCAGGACGGGGTGTGATCCAGACCACGGTCTGTGGTCTGGTGGTCGTGGTTCACCCCTGCAAAAGTTGTCAAGGGTTCAGCCAATATGGGGGTGGTTTGGTAAATTCATGTTAAGTCTAGTTTGGTTGAGGGACATTTTTAATTAGTTATTTATGGTATTGTAAGGATTTTAAAGTATTAAAACATATTTTAGGCTTCATTATTTCAAAACCCAAATACAAACCTCCGCTCCCCTCCAAAAGTTCTCTATCTAGAAACCTCCATCGGAGGTGAAGACTTCAAGCTTCCAAGGTCAAGAATTCAAGTTTTTCAAGGGATTTTTGTGAATTTCTTCCATTAAAGGTATGGTAGTCTTCATCCTTGATTTAGTTTCTTTCAAGGAGCCAATCTCAAAAGTGATTTCAAGTCTCCAATGTTTACCCAAAAACCCTAGATTTCAATCTATGCATAGGTTTGATTCTAAATATTTCCAAAGGCTTTATTGCATTGATTTATGAATGAGTTGTTGATTTAAAGTTGAATAAAGATGATTTCTTCTTAGAACCCATGTTTTCCCCCAAATTCCTAAGTTGTGATTTGTGATTGGGATTTGATTGATTATGAAGTATGTGGGTTGTTTATGTGTATATGGATATAGAATGTTGAAATTATGTTATTGCTCTTGCCAAATTGTATTGATCAAAGGTGTGTGGGTGAATGTGATCCGTGATCCTTGAAGGGCAAGTTCTGATCAAATTACATATTGAAGTAGAATTGTGCTTGATCTATTGATCCACTTGAAAGGTGGAGGTATATACTTACTATGTATTGTGGTATTGAATTGATGGATATCTTCCTTGTACCTCTATATATGAAGGATCTATGTATTATCATGATGTAAAGTATATATGTGTGATTTCAATGAATGTATAATGATCATGTTTAAAATGCAATTGTGTTATGATTGAATGATATTTCTCAATTAACACCTACGCATGATGAGGCTATATGTGAAAGATGATTCTCACATGCACACACACTCATGAATGACTAATGAATGAAGTTTCTATGATTATGTTAATGATGATGGGTTGATTGAAAGGCTATTTTCAATTGTACTCTAATGAATAATAATGAAATGTTGTGAAAGGACTTTCTCACAATATGGGATTATTAGTTGAAAGGCTATTCTCATCTTTGAATCTATGAGCTATATAATGAATGAATGTTGGGTTTGAGATCCATACTCATCCGGGAGTTGAGCCGGGGTATCTAGCAACAATCTTTTATCCTATAATAATGAATGTTATGTATTCTGTGGGGAATAATGCTAAGCACCGAGATGACATGAATTGAGATGGATTTTCTTCCGGGAGTTGAGGCGAGGTATCTACTAACAATCTCTTGAGATGGATGCTCATCCGTGAGTTGAGGCGGGGTATCTAGTAGCAATATCCCTATCCCATAACTATGTGCCCACATAGGTCTAGCTAGTGGATCCACCTAAGCTATAAAACAATGGTCCTACCTTAGGCAAGTAGGAATCCCTTTATCTGTTGAGGGTGACACTAGGATTCCATGTCAAGCTCACATGGTCTATGTCGGTTAAGGCTTACCCCCACAAAAAATGTTAATGAACTATGGCTTCTTAAGAATGCACTACTTAGTGTGGGTGGTGGTATGGGACGCCATCTATGCCTTGAACAACTAGGCTTTTAGAGAGTTTATGGTGTGTTCCTTTATAATGTTAATTATAATGAATGTGCTCTTATAATGATGTTAATGAGAATGTTGATCTAATGTCTAATGAATGAAGGTGCTCTTAATGAAACGAAGCTAATGAAGAATGTGACTTATGTATTTAATGTAATGATGCATGCTATACTTGGATTTTATTATGAGTTACTTCCTTGTCATGACTTAATGTATATGAATGTGCGTTGCCTGTGGTGACTTCAAAGAAGTACTTAGTGTGAGTAGTAGTATGGGATGCTACTTGCACATTGCGCAAGTATGACTTAGAGTTTCCCTAGGTGATGGTCTTTATGTGTTGATATGAATTATGTAATTTTTATGTCTCTTATGTATGATTATTGTGTAAGGATGGAAAGGTTGAATGGTAAGTTCACTTTTGGTGACCTTAAGGTGGTACTTTGGTGTGGATGGTGGTATGGGACGCTATCCATACATTGCACAAAGTATAGCTTGGGGGTCACTTGAGGTGAAGGCATTAATATGAAGGTAATGGTTTGTATGTGATTATGTTCTAATTTGGTTAAATGACTTGTATGTTGGTTATGGTTGAATATTATGCATCTTATGCTTATGTTCATGAAGTTTTCTCAAAATGCCATATATCATGAGTTTCAAATAAAATGTCTGTTTTAAGCATGTTTTTTCATGGCTATCATACTTAGTACGTAATTGTGCTAACCCATGCTACTACAAGTGTAGGTCCCGACATTTGAGTGATTCTCTCTTGTAAAGCTTGGAATTGATATTCTCCAAGACTGAGTGGTATGTCCTCATAGATCGAGGACAAGTGTTTAGATGTTTCCTTTCTCTTCATGTAATAGACTTTTGTTAAGGCTTCGATTATAAAGGGCCGTGACCATATTTTGTTTCAAGTATGTTGTTTAGATGGCCATGTGAGACGATAGACTTCCACTTGCTTTTAATGTTTTTGATTGTTGGATTTATAAAAGAAAAGTTTTAAATTCCGCACTATTTCTAAGTATCTGATGCAATGAATATGCTATGAGGCTTGTATGAGACCCCTTCAGGGTCAAGTACACCGTGTCGCTTCCGGGGTGTAGACTCAGCTCGTGACAAACATGATATCAGAGCACAAGGATTTGGGAACAATTTTTAGGATTGATGTCTCATAAGCCACATCTAGTAGAGTCTTGTTCATCGGTGTGAGTCACGACACATCTATGAGCGAGAGGCTATAGGACGTTAGGAAGTTACACTTCTATCATTATTCTTGAAGTCGTGCCTTAGAGTTTAGCTCTTTAAGTATAATTTTCGTAATCCTTCTCTTGTGTTTATATGATATGAATACAAGAAGGAAGCCCGCAAGAAGAGTGGAAGAGGAAAATGTGAATGAGGGAGTTCCTCCCCAAGGTCCTCAAGGTGACCAAGTTCTCAAGGCAATCAAGTTCTGGTTGATGCTCCAGACATGACTGATGAAGACATTAGGTCGGATTTTCTAACCTTTGCCCAAGCTATGACGGCCCAAGTTAATCGGGATATGGGGCCTAGAGTGAATGCTATTGAGAGTACTATGGCTTCTAGGTTAAGGGACTTTGTGAGTATGAATCCTCTGGTATTTCTTGGATCCAAGGTGGGAGAGGATCCCCAAGAGTTTTTGGATGACGTATATAAGATAGTCAATGCTATGGGGATGACTTCTAGAGAAATAGTTGAACTTGTCTCTTACCAATTGAAAGATGTTGCCCAAGTTTGGTTCACTCAATAGAAAAGCAATAGGCTTGTAGGAGTGGGTCCTATAAAATGGGAGGAGTTTAAGGAAGCATTCCTTGGTAGGTACTTTCCCCTTGAGAAGAGGGAGGTTAAGGTGGAGGAATTTATCAACCTTAGGCAAGGTAGCATGAATGTAGAGGAGTATTCCTTGAAATTAACCCTATTGTCTAAGTATGCTCCATCTTTGGTGTAAAACCCTAGAGATGAGATGAATAGGTTCATGACCGGTGTATCTGACCTTGTTAAGGAAAAGTGTCGTACGGCTATGCTCTATGATGACATGAACATTTCTAGACTCATTATGTATGCTAAATCTATTGAGGAGTCCAAACTTCAGAGGAAGGGTAGAGAGATGAAGAGGTCTAGGTCGGATGAACAAAGTCAACCAAGGTTCAAAAAGAGGTCCTCTAACCAAGATTCTTCAATGGTGAACAAGGATAGGGTGTCTAACCCTAATTCTCAAGGAGGAAATGGAAGAGGTTCCTATTTTGAGAGGTCTAGATGTGCCAAGTGTGGGAAGAAACATTTGGGTAAGTGCCTTGCCGGCACAAATGGGTGCTTTGGCTCTAGAAAGAAGGGTCATAAGATGAGAGATTGCCCAACACTCTTGGCAAAAGGAAGGGAGGATAAGCAAGCTTCTCTTGATGGCCCAGATCCTAATGTTCCAAAGAGAAACCGTTTCTATGTGCTTCAAGCTAGCAAGGACAAAAGAGCTAATCCGTATGAAGATACCGGTAAGTGATAGTTCCTTTTGGTTGTGAATGTTGTGTTTAGGTTCTTATGTTGTTTTTCAAGTTAGCCTTAGTTGGGTTTTCTCCTAAGTGGGGGATAGTATGTTGAATAGTAAGGTTGTTGAGAGTTTTGATATCCTTATCTCTTTCCTTCTATTCCTATTCAAGCTTGAGACCAAGAGTTCTTTGTAGCTTCTTTCATGTTTTTGGAGTCATTTGTGAATATGTGTTTCCATGGTCTCCTTATGTTATGCATGTTCTTAATGAGGTTATGTTTGAATGATTAAATGAGTTTATATGAACTATGTTCCTCTTGTTGTTATGTATTTAGTATGAGTTGTCTATATGCTTCATGAGGTTAAATGTTGAACATGCCTAAATGTGTTTTTATGAAGAAATTGCATAATGTGCTTAATGATGTTATGATGAGCATGATATGAGTTGTAGAAGGTAATTCCTCTAATGTAATTAGAAATGTTGAAGTTATGTTGCATAATGAGTTTGTAGATGTAGTCCCTACTTTCTTGTATTGCATTGAGCTTATTGATGTGGAGTTCATGCTTCCTCCTAGTTTTGTGCATTTGTTTATGATGTTGCATTCATGATGGGCTGCTAGTCTTGAGTCGCTAACCCCTTAATGTATTTTAAATTTCATTCGAGGAAGGATGTTTCTAAGTGGGGGATAATGTAACGACCCTTAAAATGAATAACTGAAACTAGAGCCTAACATGTGTGTGTTTGAGTTGGTGTGAGGTTTGAGGGTGTAAAATGTTGTCCCGAGCTATGGTTGAGGGGTCTAGGGGTTAAACGTCAAGGTACGACTCCCCAAGGACCACCCTAGGGGTCCTTGAGGAGAACCCTTAGCCTAACCCCAAGGCTGCCCCAAAAAGAGAATGTTTCCAAAAATGTGGTGACCTACGGAGGGGGACCATTACTCGTAGGTCAAACCATGATTCGTGCACTTGTTCCATGGGTCAAGTTCCTCATGTCCAAGCCATAGCCCCTAACCACGCTTGACCAGGATGGGGCATGATCCAGACCATGGTCCGTGGTTTGGTGGTTGTGGTTCACCCCTTCTAAAGTTGTCAAGGGTTCGGCAAATGTGGGGGTGGTTTGGTAAATTCATGTTAAGTCTAGTTTTGTTGGGGGACGGTTTTAATTAGTTATTTATGGAATTTTAAGGGTTTTTAAAGTATTAAAACATATTTTAGGCTTCATTATTTCAAAACCCAAAATACAAACCTCCCCTCCCCTCCAAAGTTCTCTCTAGAAACCTCCATTGGAGGTGAAGACTTCAAGCTTCCAAGGTCAAGACTTCAAGTTTTTCAAGGGATTTTCGTGGATTTATTCCATTAAATGTATGGTTGTCTTCATCCTTGACTTAGTTTCTTTCAAGGAGCCAATCACAAAAGTTATTTCAAGTCTCCAATGTTTATCCAAAAAACCATAGATTTCAATCTATGCATGGGTTCGATTCTTAATGATTTCCAACGACTTTATTGCATTGATTTATGAATGAAGTGTGGATTTAAAGATTAATTAAGATGATTTCTTCTTAGAACCCATGTTTTCCCCCAAATTCCTAAGTTGTGATTTGTGATTGGGATTTGAATGATTATGAAGTATGTGGGCTGTTTATGTGTATATAGCTATAGAATGTTGAAATTATGTTATTGTTCTTTCCAAATTTTATTGATCTAAGGTGTGTGGGTGAATGTGATAGATGACCCTTGAAGGGCAAGTTATGATCATATTACATATCGAAGTAGAATTGTGCTTGATCTATTGATCCACTTGAAAGGTGTAGGTGCTTACTTACTATGTATATTGTGGTATTGAATTGGTGGATATCTTCCTTGTACCTCTATGTATGAAGGATCTATGTATATTCATGATATAAAGTATATATGTGTGATTTCAATGAATGTATAATGATCATGTTTATAATGCAATTGTGTTATGATTGAATCTTATTTCTCAATTAACACCTACGAATGATGAGGCTATATGTGAAAGGTGGTTCTCACATGCACACACACTCATGGATGACTAATGAATGAAGTTTCAATGATTATGCTAATGATGATGGGTTGATTTAAAGGTTATTCTCAATTGTACTCTAATAAATGATAATGCCATGTTGTTAAAGGAATTTCTCACAATATGGGATTCTTAGTTGAAAGGCTATTCTCATCTTTGAATCTATGAGCTATCTAATGAATGAATGTTGTGTTTGAGATAGATACTCATCCGGGAGTTGAGGAGGGGTATGTAGCAACAATCTCTTATCCCATAATAATGAATGTTATGTATTTTGTAGGGAATAATGCTAAGCACTGAGTTGATATGAATTGAGATGGATACTCATCCGAGAGTTGAGAAGAGGTATCTAGTAACAATCTCTTGAGATGGATGCTCATCTGTGAGTTGAGGCAGGGTATCTAGTAGCAATCTCCCTATCCCATAGCTATGTGCCCACATACGTCTAGCTAGTGGATCCACCTAAGCTATAAAACAATGGTCCTACCTTAGGCAAGTAGGAATCCCTTTATTCGGTGAGGGTAACATCGGGATTCCATGTCAAGCTCGCATGGTCTATGTTGGTTAAGGCTTACCCCCACAGAGAATGTTAATGAACTATGTCTTCTTAAGAATGCGCTACTTAGTGTGGGTGGTGGTATGGGATGCCATCTATGCATTGCACAAGTAGGCCTTGAGAGAGGTTGCGGTGTGTTCCTTTATAATGTTAAGTTTAATGAATGTGCTCTTATAATGATGTTAATGAGAATGTTGATCTTCTGTCTAATAAATGAAGGTGCTCTTAATGAAACGAAGCTAATGAAGAATGTGACTTATGTATTTAATGTAATGATGCATGCTATACTTGGA
Organism: Solanum acaule; assembly: GCA_036250505.1. Lineage (NCBI taxonomy): Eukaryota > Viridiplantae > Streptophyta > Magnoliopsida > Solanales > Solanaceae > Solanum > Solanum acaule. Next base: position 8,973 of record JAJOOR010026949.1, read on the forward strand.
TTTTATTATGAGTTACTTTCTTGTCATAAATTATTGTATATGAATGTGCCTTGCCTATGGTGACTTCAAAGATGTACTTAATGTGAGTAGTCGTATGGGATGCTACTTGGACATTACACAAGTATGACTTAGAGTTTCCCTAGGTGATTGTCTTTATGTGTTGATATGACTTATGTAATGTCTATGTCTCTTATGTATGAGTAATGTGTAAGGATGGAAAGGTTGAATGGTAAGTTCACTTTTGGTGACCTTAAGGTGGTACTTTGGTGTGGATGGTGGTGTGGGACGTATCTATACATTGCACAAAGCATAGCTTGAGGGTTACTTGAGGTGAAGGCATTAATGTGAAGGTAATGGTTTATATGTGATTATGTTCTAATGTGGTTAAATTACTTGTATGTTGGTTATGGTTGAATATTATGCCTCTTATCCTTATGTTCATGAAGTTTTCTCAAAATGGCATATATCATGACTTTCAAAATAAAATGTCCATTTTAAGCATGTTTTTGCATGGCTATCATACTTAGTACATAATTGTGCTAACCCATTCTTCTTCATGTTTTACTACAAGTACATGTCCCGGCATTTGAGTGATACTCTCTAGTAAAGCTTGGAATTGAGATTCTCCAAGACTAAGTGGTATGTCCTCATAGATCGAGGACAAGCGTTGATGTTTCCTTTCTTTTCATGTAATAGACTATTGTTAAGCCTTCGATTGTAAAGGATTGTGACCCTATTTTGTTTCAAGTATGTTGTTTAGATGGCCATGTGAGACGATAGACTTCCGCTTGCTTTTAATGTTTTCGATTGTTGGATTTATAAAAGAAATGTTTTAAATTCCGCACTATTTCTAAGTATCTTATGCAATGAATATGCTTGTGAGAAAAGTTTCCATGAGTTAAAGGATAGACTTACGTCTTCTCCGATGTTGACCTTACCAGAATGTACGGATGGCTTTGTGGTGTAGGGTGATGCCTCTAGAGTTGGGTTTGGATGTGTGCTTATGCAAAATGGAAAGGTGATTGCCTATGCTTCAAGGCAACTTAAAGTCCATGAGAAGAATTATCCCACCCATGGCCTTCAGTTAGCGGTGGTTGTTGATGCCTTAAAGATATGGAGGAACTATTTGTATAGGGTTCATGTGGATGTTTTCACCGATCAGAAGAGCTTGCAATGTGTTTTTAGTCAAAAGGACTTGAATCTTCTCCAAAGAATGTGGCTAGAACTATTGAAGGATTATGACATGAGTGTCCTTTATCACCCCGGTAAAGCGAATGTGGTAGCGTATACTCTTAGTCACCTATCAATGGGTAGTGTTGCTCTTGTTGAAGATGAGAAGAAAGAGTTGGTTGGAGATGTTCATAGGTTGGCTCGATTAAGGGTCAAACTAGGGGATTCCAGCAAGGGTGGTGTCATGGTTCATAATGGGTTCGAATCGTCTTTTGTTAGGGATGTGAAAATTAAGCAAGGTGTGGATCCAATTTTAGTAGAATTGAAAGAGGCGCTACTCAAATAGTCCATTGAGGCTTTCTCCCAAAGGGGAGATGGGGCACCTAGGTATCAAGGTCGGTTATGTGTCCTGAATATTGATGAACGGAGAGAACAGATCTTGGTAGAAGATCATAGTTCTCGATATTCTATTCACCTGGGAACCACCAAGATGTACCTAATTTGCAGGAGATCTATTGGTGGAATGGGATGAAGAAGGATATTGCGGGATTTGTGGCTAAGTGCCCAAATTATCAACAATTGAAGGTTGAACATTAGAAACCGGGAGGTTTATCCTAAGACATTGGTATTCCTACTTGGAAGTGGGAATACGTGAATATGGACTTTATTGTACGGTTGCCACGTACTCAGTGACAACATGATTCAATTTGGGTAATAGTTGATCGGATGACTAAATCTGCTCATTTCATCCCTGTTAAGGTTTCCTATTCGGCGGAAATTATGCTAACTTGTATTTGAGGGAGATGGTAATGTTACATGTAGTACCCTTGTCCATAATTTCCAATCGAGGTACCCAATTTACTTCACAGTTTTGGATGTCATTCCAAAAAGGTCTTGGTAAAAAAGTTAAGTTTAGCACAGCTTTTCATTGCCAAACTGATGGGCAAGCGAAGCGCATTATTTATACTTTGTAAGAAATGTTGAGGGCTTGTGTGATAGATTTTAAGGGTAATTGGGATGACCATTTGCCATTAATTGAGTTTGCTTATAATAACAATTATCACTCAAGTATTGACATGGCCCCAATTGAGCCTCTCTATGGAAGGAGGTGTAGATCTCCTATAGGATTGTTTGAGGTGGGTGAAGTTGCTCTCATAGGTCCGGAATTGGTGCATGAGGCCACAAAGAAGATTCGGCTTATTAGAGAGAGGTTGAGAATGGCCCAAAGTCGGCAAAAGTCTTATGCCGATGTTAGAAAAAGAGCTCTTGAATTTGAGGTGCATGATTGGGTTTATTTGAAAATCTCACCCATGAAGGGTGTTATGAGGTTTGGAAAGAAAGGGAAGCTTAGTCCCCATTTTGTAGGCCCATACGAGATTTAAAGGTGTGTTGGCAAGGTTGCATATGATCTAGATTTGCCAAATGAGTTTGCTTCGGTGCATCTAGTTTTTCATGTCTCTATGTTGAAGAAATTTGTTAGGGATCCAACATCCATAGTTTACTTAGAGGGTTTGGAGGTTAAAGAAAATCTTGCTTATGAGAAGGTATCGGTTGAGATTTTAGACCGGCAAGTCAAAAAGTTGAGAAACAGGGAAGTTGCCTCCGTGAAGGTGTTATGGAGGAATCATTTAGTTGAGGGTACTACTTGGGAGGCCGAGGCCGATATGAAGTCCCGATATCCTCATCTTTTTCCTTCTACTCCTACTCTAGCTTGAGGTTATGAGTTCCTCTTGGTTAATTTTCAGTAATGGGAGTCATGTGTGATTTATGTAACGACTCGAGAGCACCCCCTAGTCGTTACCGGTGTATTCGACCTCTCGGAGGTCTTATACAATCCCTTAGCATTCCTCATAGCATCTATCATAAAAAAATAGCGGAAAATTTAAAAAATTCATAATATAACACAAGACTTAAAAATCACGTCATTAAAACCTTTGATACAAAATCGGAATACTACGTCTCAAGGTAGCCATCTTAAAACACGACTACAACACAATAGGGACACATCCCGTACAATACAAAAGAAACTACTATCTAGTACATTAAGCTTAAGGAAACTCTTTGACATAAAGGTCCTTGAATCTTTAAGGACACACCCGAACTTGGGAATAGTAAGCCAAGCTCATCACTTCTAGGAAAGATCCTTTAGCCACCACAACCTACACTTGGTGTAAAAAGATGAAGAAGAATAGTGTTAGTACAAGAATGCACTAAGTATGATAACCATGCAAAAACATGCTTTTAAAAGGACATTTAGTTGGAAACCATGCATCATACCTTTTTAAAGAAACTTCAAGAACATTTAGTTCCATAGGAACAACATAAATCCACAAACATCATCATACACATGGAAACCATTCATGATAGCACATAAAGACACTTATAAAATTTTAGGCACATTCCATACATTACCTTCTTCTTTATCTTAACTCCTTTCCTCAAACAACTCTTAGGGAATACTTGGTGAAATGTATCACCTTAAGGTTACCTAGGGTGAACTTACATATAGCCTTCATTAATCCAACCACATATATTCATAGAGTCATAAGCATACCATAAGACATAGTCTTCACATAGGAACCATCACCTAAGACAACCCCCAAGTCACACTAGTGCAATGTGCAAGTAGCATCCCATAATACTACTCACACCAAGTGTTCCTAGGAAGCTACCATAGACTAGGCACATCATATTCAACAAGTCATAACATCTTCATTTAACATTAGACATAAGACCAACATACTTCATAACATCATATAAGACTCATGCATCTACTACATCATTAGTCATAACCCATTTAGTTCATATCATAGGTAAACCACCTTCGCAACCCCTTCACAAGCTCACTTATGCAATGTACACGTGGAGTCCCATACCCCCACATATACTAAGCAAACCCGTTAAGAAGTCATAAGTGTAATTCACATGCATAATCATACTTCATGTCTTGAGATAAGTAAAGTCAACCTTAACATGCTTTCATATTAACATACATAGACCATAGTCTTCATTACATAAAGAGCCTAATCATAACCTCCCTTAGAGTCCACTTGTGCAATGCATAAG
>JAJOOR010026950.1:0-15503 GCA_036250505.1 Solanum acaule
TCTATGGCAACACTAGTCTAAGCCTAGACTAAGGCCAAACATACTTCAAATCAATATTATCATATACACCACAAGATATGAATGTTCAATAATATCAAGAGTCATGCTGTCATAATCCAATAATTTCCCGAAATAAGGTCTAAGGCGGGAATTATGGAAATTTAGCATGCTCGACACCCGAACCCCTCCATACTCAAGCAAATCAATAAACAATTGCCTAAACATGCTCAATCTCACGAGGGGAAAGCCATAGCCTACCTGAAAGCCGATCACGCGTGCTCTAACTCACGGTACCAGAGCTTTTCCCCTCCGAACGGTCTCCAAATGCTTCCCCACTATCAAAAGGTTAATCATCTCGTCATTACGAATATGTTGACACTAAAATTATACTTTTTTCGGAGACGGACCCAAAATTGGGTCTAAAGCGGGATTGTGGGACCCACAATTGGAATCCCGAAAACGAATCCGTGAAAACGTCCCAAATACCTTACTAAACTAACACCCCAAAATTTTAGCACAAAAGATGCCTAAAACATAGCAAATCAGCCCCAACAATTAAAATCATTAATAAGTCTTGACTTACTACTTGACAGCTCCTTGATCACCAATTTCTAGAAAAACGACACCCTTCCAACCCAAACAGATTATACCACGACAATCCTTGCGAAAAACTCTGCAAGTTAGCCTTAAGAATGACTCAAAACGGACCTAAGCTGATCAAGATCTAACCTTTCAAAGTTCAACAAAAATTCATTCCGAAAATTACTCTAGCAGTAGCTAAATTCAATTCCTTACCTCAAACAAAGCCTCCCCTCACGTTTCTGAGCTCACCTCTAGATTCCCCACGAAATTCTCTTGAAATTAGCCTTTTGAATCACCTAATTTGATCTTAAAATGGAGGAGATATCTATGTTTGAAGATGAGGAAAGAAGAAAAAAAATGGACAAAAATTGTCCTTAAATCTGGAAATTTCCACATTTCAACACGCTGCCACGTGGCGTCGCGTGGCTCTGCCACGTCACCACCGCGTTAGAATTCAACAACTTTTCAAACTTAAATTTCGACGTTCCGGACTCGTTTGGAGTCGGAAAAACACAAACCATATATGGAAGCTGATTGGAAATGATATTTCGAACTCAACGGTGAAGTCGGAATTTCCATTGGAGATCGCTTCGATGAAATGTGGGTCCCACACCCAGTATCGTTTTGAGCCAGATTCCACAACGGGTATCTAAAACCTCGGGAAGTGAACAAAGGGTCGTTCTAGACCAAAATCGATATTCCGAAGCTAACCTAGCTGTCAGAATTTTCATCTGAGCACGTCTTCAAAGAAGGTTGACCAAAGTCAACTTTTCAAGTTATAAAATCTCCAAAACAGGGAAACGGGCCTAAAACCCAAACGAATGACCAGGCGACCGAACAATCAGTGCCAGCAAGTCATAAATGACTTGGGATCGCTACAGGAACGCTCTAAACGACGGAATGAATGCTTTAATTTAAAAATGACCTGGAGGGTCATTACATCGCACCTGTCACCTTAGAATATCAATATGAATAAAATATCAAAATATTACATTTTTTCGTGACTGCCCGAATTTTTAAAAAAAGTTTAATACGTAAACGTCTGAAAAATATAAAAATCAAGAAAAAACCATAAAAACACCTCCAAAAATTCCCGAATCGCACCAGTCACCTTAGAATATCTATACGAATAAAATATCAAAATTTTATATTTTTTCGTGTCTACCCGAACATCATCAAAAATTTAATTCGTAAACTTCTGAAAAATATAAAAATCAATATAAAGACATAAAGAGACCTCAAAAAATTCCCGAATCGCACCAGTCACATTAGAATATCGATAACGAATAAAATATAAAATATAAAATTTTACATTATTTCGTGACTGCCTGAAAATTATCAAAAAATTTAATTCGTAAATGTCTGAAAAATATAAAAATCATGAAAAAGACATAAAAACACCTCAAAATATTTCTGAATCGCACCGGTCACCTTAGAATATCGATATGAATAGAATATCAAAATTTCAATTTTTTCGTGACTGCCCAAAGAATATCAAACTTTTTAATTCGTAAACGTACCAAAAATATAAAAATCAAGAAAAAGACATAAAAATACCTGAAAAAATTCTCGAATTGCACTAGTCACCTTAGAATATCGATATGAATAGAATATCAAAATTTTACATTTTTTCGTGACTGCACAAAAAATATTATAAAATTTAATTCGTAAACATCCGAAAAATATAAAAATCAAGAAAAAGGCATAAAATCACATCAAAAAATTCACGAGTCGCACCAGTCACCTTAGAATATCAATACGAATAAGATATAAAAATTTAAAATGATTTCGTGACTACCAGGAAAATATAAAAAAATAATTAGTTCGTAAACATTTGAAAAATCTAAAAATCAAGAAAACGACATAAAAACAAGTCAAAAAATTCCCGAATCGCACCAATCACCTTAGAATGTCGATACGAATAGAATATCAAAATCTTAAATTTTTTCGTGACTGCTCGAAAATTATAAAAAAAATTAATTCGTAAAGTCCAAAAAACATAAAAATTTAGAAAAAGACATAAAAACACCTCAAAAAATTCCCGAATCGGACTAGTCACCTTAGTATATCGATACGAATAAAATATCAAAATTTTACATTTTTTCTCATGATTTCCTGGAAAATATCAAAATATTTAATTATTAAATGTCCGAAAAATATAAAAATCAACAAAAAGACATAAGTACCTCAAAAAATTCTCGAATCGCACCAGTCATCTAATATCGATACGAATAAGATATCAAAATTTTACATTTTTTTGTGAATTCCCGAGAAACATCAATAAATTTAATTTGTAAACGTTCAAAAAATATAAAAATCAAGAAAAAGACATAGAAACACCTTGGAAAATTGAGGAATCGCACCAGTCAGCTTGAAATATAGATATGAATAAAATATCAAAATTTTACATCTTTTCGTGACTGCTAGAAAAATATCAAAAAATTTAACTCGTAAATGTCCAAATAATATAAAAATCAAGAAAAAGACATAAAAACACCACAAAAAATTCTCGAATCGCACCTGTCAACTTAGAATATCGATACAAATAAAATATCAAATTTTAAATACTTTGTGACTACCCAAAAAATATCAAAAATTTTAATTCGTAATCGTTCGAAGAATATAAAAATTAAGAATAAGCCATAAAAACACCTCAAAAAAATTCCCCAATCGTACCAGTCACCTTAGAATATCAATACGAATAAGATTTTAAAATTTTACATTTTTTTGTGACTGACCAAAAAATATCAAACAATGTAATTCGTAAACATACGAAAATTGTAAAAAAAAAAAACATAAAAACACCTCAAAAAATACACGAATTGCACCAATTTTTTCAGATTATCGATACAAATAAAATCTCAAAATTTTACATTTTTTCGTGAATGCTCGAAAAATATCCGAATCACACCAGTTATCTTAGAATATTGATACGAATAAAATATTCCTAAAAATACAAAAATCAAGAAAAAGACATAAAAATACCTCAAAAAAATCTTGAATAGCACCAGTCACCTTAGAATATGGATACTAATAAAATATAAAAAAATTACGTTTTTGCATGACTTCCAGAAAAGTATAAAAAAAATCAACAAAAAGACATAAAATACCTCAAAAAAATCCTAAATCGTACTACTCACCTTAGAATATCGATATGAATAAAATATCAAAATTTTACCTTTTTTCGTGACTGCCCAAAAAATATCAAAAATTTTAATTCGTAAACGTCTGAAAAATATAAAAATCAAGAAAAATACATAAAAACACCTCAAAAAATCCCAAATCGCACCAATCACCTTAGAATATGGATATGAATAAAATATCAAAATTTTAAATTTTTTCATGACTTCCCAAAATATATCATAAATTTTAATTCGTAGATGTCCGAAAAATATAAAAATAAAAAAAAAGACATAAAAACACCTCAACAAAATTTTAGAATCGCACCAGTCATCGTAGAATATCAATACGAATGAGGTATCAAAATTTCATTTATTCGTGACACCCCGAAAAATATAAAAAAATTTAATTCGTAAACGTTCGAAATATATAATAGTCAAGAAAAAGTTATAAAACCTTCAAAAATTCCCGAATCGCACCAGTAACCTTAGAATATTGAAAACGAATAGATTATCAAAATTTTACATTTTTTCGCGACTGCCCAGAAAATATAAAACATTTTAATTCGTAAACGTCCGAAAAATATAAAACACAAGTAAAATACATAAAAACACCTCAAAAAATTCCAGAATCGCACTAGTCTCCTTAGAATATCGATAAAAATAAAAAATAAAATTTTTACAATATTTCGTGAGTGCCCTAAAATATACAAAAGTTTAATTCGTAAACGTCTGAAAAATATAAAAATAAAGAAAAAGACATGAAAACACCTCAAAAATTTTTCGAACCACACCTGTCACCTTAGAAAATCAATATGAATAAAATATCAAAATATTATATTTTTTCGTGACTACCTGAAAATTTTTAAAAAGTTTAATACGTAAACGTCCGAAAAATATAAAAATCAAGAAAAAAACATAAAAACACCTCCAAAATTTCCCGAATCGCTCCTGTCACCTTAGGATATCGATACGAATAAAATATCAAAATTTTATATTATTTTGTGACTGCCTGAAAAATATTAAAAATTTTAATTCGTAAACTTCCAAAAAATATAAAAATCAATATAAAGACATAAAGAGACACCAAAAAATTCCCGAATCGCACAAGTCACCTTAGAATATCGATACGAATAGAATATCGAAATTTCAAATTTTTTCGTGATTGCCCGAAGAACATCAAACATTTTAATTCGTAAACGTACAAAAAATATAAAAATCAACAAAAAGACATAAAAATACCTGAAAAAATTCTTGAATCGCACTAGTCACCTTAGAATATCGATATGAAATACAATATCAAAATTTTACATTTGTTCGTGACTGCCAGGAAAATATAAAAAAAAATTAGTTCGTAAACATCTGAAAAATCTAAAAATCAAGAAAAAGACATAAAAACATGTCAACAAATATTCAAGAATTGCACCAATCACCTTAGAATGTCGACATGAATAGAATATCAAAATCTTAAATTTTTTCGTGACTGCTCGAAAATTATAAAAAAAATTAATTCGTAAAGTCCAAAAAACATAAAAATTTAGAAAAAGACATAAAAACACCTCAAAAAATTCCCGAATCGCACTAGTCACCTAATTTTACATTTTTTCATGATTTCCTGGAAAATATCAAAATATTTAATTAGTAAATGTCTGAAAAATATAAAAATCAACAAAAAAACATAAGTACCTCAAAAAATTCTCGAATCGCACCATTCATCTAATATCGATACAAATAAGATATCAAAATTTTACATTTTTTTGTGAATTCCCGAGAAACATCAATAAATTTAATTTGTAAACGTTCAAAAAATATAAAAATCAAGAAAAAGACATAGAAACACCTCGAAAAATTGAGGAATCGCACCAGTCAGCTTGAAATATCGATATGAATAAAATATCAAAATTTTACATTTTTTCTTGAATGCTAGAAAAATATCAAAAAATCTAACTCGTAAATGTCCAAATAATACACAAATCAAGAAAAAGACATAAAACACCTCAAAAAATTCTCGAATCGCACCTGTCAACTTAGAATATCGATACAAATAAAATATCAAATTTTAAACTTTTTCGTGACTACCCAAAAAATATCAAAAATTTTAATTCGTAATCGTTCGAACAATATAAAAATAAAAAAATAAGCCATAAAAACACCTCAAAAAAATTCTCAAATCGTACCAGTCACCTTAGAATATCAATACGAATAAGATTTAAAAAATTTACATTTTTTCGTGACTGACCAAAAAATATCCAAAAATGTAATTCGTAAACATCCGAAAATTGTAAAAAAAAAACCAAAAACATAAAACACCTCAAAAGATACACGAAATGCACCAAACTTTTTGGTATATCGATACAAATAAAATCTCAAAATTTTACATTTTTTCTTAAATGCTCGAAAAATATCAAAAAGTTTAATTCATAAGATTCTGAAAAATATAAAAATAAAAAAAAGACATTAAAACACCTCAAAAAATTTCCGAATCACACCAGTCACCTTAGAATATTGATACAAATAAAATATTCCTAAAAATACAAAAATCAAGAAAAGAACATAAAAACACCTCAAAAAATTCTCGAATCCCACTAGCCACCTTAGAATATCGATACGAATAAAATATCCAAATTTAACATTTTTTCGTTACTGCGATAAAAATATCCAAAATTTTAATTCATAAACGTACTAAAATTATAAAGATCAAGAAAAAGACATAAACACAACTCAAAAAATTTCCGAATCGCACCAGTCACCTTAGAATATCGATACGATTAAAATATTAAAATTTTACATTTTTTCGTGACTGCCTGAAAACTATCAATTTTTTTAATTTTAAACGTCCAAAAAATATAATATTCAAGAAAAAGACATGAAAACACCTCAAAAAATTCTCGGATCGCACCAGTCACCTTAGAATATTGATACAAATGAAATATCAAAATTTTAAATTTTTTCGTGACTGCTTGAAAAATAGCAAAATTTTAATTCGTAAACGTCCGTAAAATATAAAAATCAAGATAAAGACATAAAAACACCTTAAAAATTCTCCAATTGCACTAGCCACCTTATAATATCGATACAAATAAAATATCAAAAATTTAGATGTTTTCGTGACTGTCCGAAAAATATTAAAAGATTTTATTCGTAAATGTCTTAAAAATAAAACAATTATGAAAAATATATAAAAACACCTCCAAAATTTTTCGAATTGTACTAGTCACCTTAGAATATCGATACCTATAAAATAAAAAACTTTCAAACAAATTTCGTGACTGCCCAAAAAATATCAAAAATTTTAATTCGTAAATGTCCGAAAAAAATAAAAATCAAGAAAAAGACTTAAAAACACCTCAAAAAATTCCATAATCGCACTAGTCACCTTAGAATATAGATGCGAATAAAGTATCAAAATTATACATTTTTTCGCGACTGCATAAGAAATATCAAAAAGTTTAATTCTTAAACATTGAAATATATAAAAATCAAGAAAAAAACATAAAAACATCTCAATTTTTTTTTTAATCGCACCAGTCACCTCAGAATATCGATACGAATAAAATATCAAAATTTTATACTTTTTCGTGTCTACCCGAACATCATCAAAAATTTAATTCGTAAACTTCTGAAAAATATAAAAATCAAGAAAAAGACAAAAAAAACACCTCAAAAAATTCTCGAATCGCACAAATCACCTTAGAATATTGAAACGAATAAAATATGAAAGTTTTACCTTTTTTCTTGACTGCCCCAAAAAATATGAAAAAATTTAATTCGTAAACTTCGGAAAAATATAAAAATCAAGAACCTGACATAAAAACAACTCAAAATTTTTACGAATCACACCAGTCACCTTTGAATATTAATACAAATAAAATATTACTAAAAATACGAATCAAAAAAATATAAAAACACCTCAAAAAATTCCCGAATCGCTCCAGTCAACTTAGAATATCGTTACGAATAAAATATGAAAATTTTACATTTTTTCATGACTGCCCGAAAAATATCAAAATTTTTAATTTTACACGTTCGAAAAATATAAAATTCAAGAAATAGACATAAAAACACCTCAAAAAATTCCAGGATCGCACCAGTCACCTTAGAATATCGATACAAATATAGTATCAAAATTTTAAATTTTTTCGTGATTGCTTGAAAAATATCTAAAAACTTAATTCGTAAACATCCAAAAAATATAAAAATCAAGAAAAAAACATAAAACACCTAAAAAAATACCCGAATCGCACCAGTCACCTTAGAATAACTTCACAAATAAAATATCAAGTTTTTTTTGTTTTTTTGTGACTGCCCAAAAAATATCAAAATTTTTAATTTGTAAACATCTGAAAAATATAAAACTCAAGAAAAAGATATAAAAACACCTCAAAAAACTCCCGAATCGCACCAGTCATCTTAGAATATCGATACGAATAAAAGAACCAAAATTTTACATTTTTTAGTGACTGTGCGAAAAATATCATAATTTTGACTTGTAAATGTCCGAAAAATAAAAAAATCAAGAAAGAGACATAAAAACATCTCTAAAATATTCTGAATCGCAACAATCACCTTAGAATATCGATACGAATAAAATATCTAAATCTTACATTTTTTCATAACTGTATGAAAACTATCTAAAATTTTAGTTCGTAAAGGTTCGAAAAATATAAAAATCAAGAAAAAGACATAAAAAGTACATAAAAAATTCCCGAATCGCACAATTCACCTTAGAATATCGATACGAATAAAATATAAAAATTTTACATTTTTTCATGATTTTCGCAAAAATATAAAAAATAATAATTCATAAACGTCCAAAAAATATAAAAATACAGAAAAAGACATAAAAACAACTCAAAAAATTCCCGAATAGCACCCGTCACCTTAGAATATCGATATGAATAAAATATCAAACTTTTTTATTTTTTCGTGACTGCCCAAAAGATATCAAAGATTTTGATTCGTAAACGTCCGAAAAATATAAAAATCAATAAAAATACATAAAAATACCTCAAAAAATTACCGAATCGCACCAGTCACCTTAGAATATCGATACGAATAAAATATCAAAATTTTATATTTTTTCCTGACTACCAGAAAATTATTAAAAAATTTAATTCGTAAACCTTCAACCAATATAAAAATCAAGAAAGAGAGATTAAACACCTCAAAAATTTCCTGAATCGCACCATTCACCTTAGAATATTGATATGAATAGAATAACAAAATTTTACATTTTTTCGTGATTTCCTCAAAAATATCAAAAAATAAAATTCGTAAACGTCCGAAAAATATAAAAATCAAGATAAAGACATAAAAATACCTCAAAAAATTCCCGTATCGCACCAGTCACCTTAGAATAACGATATGAGTATTTATCAAAATTTTAGAATTTTCGTGAGTGCCCAAAAAATATAAAAATATTTAATTCGTAAACGTCTGAAAAATATAAAAATCAAGAAAAAGACATAAAAACACCCCAAAAAATTCTCGAATATCAAAAAATTTAATTCGTAAATTTCTGAAAAATATAAAAATCAAGAAAAAGACATAAAAATACCACAAAAAATACTCGAATCACAACAGTCACCTTAGAATATCGATACATATGACATATCAAAATTTTACATTTTTTCGTTACTGCCCGAAAAATGTCAAAAAATTTAACTAGTAAATGTCCAAAAAAATTAAAAAATCCAGAAAAAGACGTAAAAATACCTCAAAAAATTCCTGAATCACACCAGTAAGCTTAGAATATCGATACAGATAAAATATCCAAAATTTTACATTTTTTCGTGACTGCCTGAAAAATATCAAAAAATTTAAATTGTAAACGTCCGAAAAATATAAAAATCAAGATAAAGACATAAAAACACCTCAAAAAATTCCTGAATCGCACAAGGCACCTTAGAATATCGATACGAATAAAATATCAAAATTTTACATTTTTTCGTGACTGCCCAAAAAATATCAAAACATTTAATTCGTAAGATTCCAAAAAATATAAAAATCAAGAAAAAGACATATAAACACCTCAAATATAATCTCGAATTGTACTAGTCACCTTAAATATAGATACTAATAAAATATTAAAATCTTTCATTTTTTTGTGACTGCCCGATATATATCAAAATTTTTAATTCGTAAACGTCCGAAAAATATAAAAATCAAGAGAAAGACATAAAAACACCTCAAAAAATTCTTGAATCGCACAAGGCACCTTAGAATATCGATACGAATAAAATATCAAAATTTTACATTATTTCGTGACTGCCCAAAAATTTCAAAAAATTTAATTCGTAAAAATCCAAAAAATATAAAAATCGAGAAAAAGTCATATAAACACCTCAAATATAATCTCGAATTGTACTAGTCACCTTAAATATCGATACGAATAAAATATTAAAATCTTTCATTTTTTCGTGACTGCCCGATATATATAAAAAAAATTAATTCGTAAACGTCCGAAAAATATAAAAATCAAGAGAAAGACATAAAAATACCTCAAAAAATTTCCAAATCGCACCAATCACCTTATAATATTGATACGAATAAAATATTAAAATTTTAATTTTTTTTGTGATTGCTGAAAAATATCATAACTTTTAATTCATAAACGTCCAAAAAATATAAAAATCAAGAAAAGGATTTAAAAACACCTCAAAAAATTGCCGAATCGCACCAGTCACTTATAATATCTATACGAATAAAATATCAAAATCTTATATGGTTTTTTGTCTGCCCGAAAAATTTATAAATCAAGAAAAAGACAATAAAACACCTCAAAAAATTCCTGAATCGCACCAGTCACCTTAGAATATCGATACGACTAAAGTATCAAATTTTTACATTTTTTCGTGACTGCCCAAAAAATATCAAAAATTTTAATTCGTAAACGTCTGAAAAATATAAAAATCAAGAAAAAGGCATAAAAACATCTCAAAAAAATTTCGAATCGCATCAGTCACCTTAGAATATCAATACGAATAAAACATCAAAATCTTACATTTTTTCGTGACACCCTGAAAAATATCAAAAATTATAATTAAACGTGCAAAAATGATAAAAATCAAGAAAAAGACATAAAAACACCTCAAAAATTCCCGAATTGCACCAGTCACCTTAGAATATCGATACAAATAAAATATTATAATTTTAAATTCTGTAGTGATTGCCCGAAAAATATCAAAAAATATAATTCGTAAACGTCTGAAAAATATAAAAATCAAGAAAAAGACCTAAAGACACCTCAAAATATTCTTGAATCGCACCAGTCACCTTAGAATATTAATACGAATAAAATCTCAAAATTTTACATTATTTTATGATTGGCTTAAAAATATCAAAAAATTTAATACGTAAACGTCCAAAAAATATAAAAATCAAGAAAAAGACATAAAAACACCTCAAAAAATTTCTGAATCGCACCACTCACCTTAGACCATCATCAACCCCTCTCTATTTTACTCTCCATTCTCTATATCTGGAGAGTAAAATAGAGAATGAACTCTCCAACCACCCTCCATTTCACTCTTTATTCTCCATATATAGAGAGTTGAATAATAGTTCTCCAAATTTAGAAAATTACTATTCACACTCTCTATTTCACTTTTTCATTATTGTATTATTATTTCTATTATTTTATAATTAACATATTATTTTTCATATAAAACTATGAATTAAATTTTTAATATTTGTAATTCTTTGTAAATGTAATAAAATATTTTAAAAAATATATATTATTTAATATATACTACTTTCATTCCGAATTAATAATATTTCAAATTTTTATATTTTTTGTCAATTTAATATAATTTGATTTTATTAGTAATTTTCACTATAAAGAATGCACAATTTTAAATGGTCTACATTTGCTCAACCTATTTGTAATCCACGTTCTCAAAAGAAGAAATATTGTGCGATGAAACAAGAATCGAGCGGAAAAGATTTTGAACGTGCATTCGTAGGTTTGCAATCACGTTTTGCAATTATTGTAGGACAATCAGTTTTTATTTTTAGAAAGAAAGTGCTACATGATATAATGACTACATGTATAGAGAATGGAGAGTCCAATTCAAATAATCGATGATATAATGACTACATGATTTATTGCACAACATTATAATCGATGATGGACGTAATCTTAATGCACCAATTCAAGATGTCGTAGATGCTCTAATTGTAATGACAAAAATGGTGGTAGATGAAAATTTTCGATTTGAACAATTTTTAGCTAGACATAAAAAAATCAAGGACAAAAATGCTCATTTTGAACTCCATAATGTGTAAATAGATCATTTATGTGAGTAACGTAATAATCTTGAAAGTTGGGTATCCATGTAATATTTATATAATTATATTTCATTAATGATTTCACTTTTATTTGAATTGTTTATTAATTTGTATATTATATAATATTTGCTTCCAATTTGTGTTATTTAGAAATTTAGAATATAATTTTTATTTGAAAAAAACAAAATTTTATATCACATGAAAATTATATAAAAGTGATTATCTGGAAAAAAAAAAGAAAGAAGGGATTTATATTATGAAATAAGAAAATGAGAATGAAATAGAAATAATAATATAATATTGAGGAGATAGAAGAAGATTTTTTTTTTAGAAAGTAAAATAGTGAATTGGGCTGGAATTGGTTGTCTAAAAAATAGAGAACTCTATATTTGGAAAGTGAAATAGAGAACAGAGTTGGAGATTCCCTTAGAATATCGATACGAATAAAATATCAAAATCTTACATTTTATCGTGACTACCCGAAAAATATTAAAAAAATTAATTCATCAACATCAAAAAAATATGAAAATCAAGAAAAGGACATAAAAACATCTCAAAAAATTTCTGAATCGCACCAGCCACCTTAAAATATCGATACGAATAAATTATCAAAATTTTACATTTTTTCATGACTGTCTGAAAATATCAAAAATTTTAATTTGTAAACGTCGAAAAAATAAAAAATCAAGAAAAAGACCTAAAAGTACCTCAAAAAATTCCCGAATCGCACCAATCACCTTAGAATATCGATACAAACAAAATATCAAAATTTTACATTATTTCATGACTGCCCGAAAAATACCAACAAGTTTAACTTGTAAACGTCCGAAAAATATAAAAATCAAGAAAAAGATATAAAAACACTTCACAAAGTTCCCGAATCACACCAGTCACCTTAGAATATCAATACGAATACAACATCAAAATCTTACATTTTTTCATATATGCCCGGAAAAAATCAAAAAATTTAATTCGTAAACGTCAGAAAATATAAAAATCAATAAAAAGACATAAAAACACCTCAAAAAATTCCCGAATCGCACCAGTCACCTTAGAATATCGATACAAATAAGATATCAAAATTTTACATTTTTTCGTGAATTCCCAAAAAAAATAAAAAAATTTAATTCGTAAACGTCCGAAAAATATAAAAATAAAAAAAAGACATAAAAACACCTTAACAAATTCCCGAATTGCACCAGTCACCTTAGATATATCGATACAAATAAAATATCAAAATTTTACATTTTTTAGTGACTGCCCGAAAAATATCAAAAAAATTAATTCGTAAATGTCTGAAAAATATAAAATCAAGAAAAAGACATAAAAACACCTCAAAAAATTCCCTAATCGCACCAGTCACCTTAGCGATATGAATAAAATATCAAAATTTTACATTCTTCGTGACTGCCTGAAAAATATCAAAAATTTTAATTTGTAAAAGTCCTCAAAAAATTCTCTAATCGCACCAGTCACTTTAGAATATCGATACAAATAGAATATTAAATTTTTACATTTTTTCATAACTGCCCGAAAAATATCAAAAATTTTAATTCATAAACTTCCGAAAAATATAAAAATCAAGAAAAAGACATAAAAATACGTCAAAAAATTCCCGAATCAAATCAGTCACCTTAGAATATCGAAACGAATAAAATTTTAAAATTTTACATTATTTCGTGACTGCCAGAAAAATATTTAAAAAATTCATTCGTAAACGTCTATGATGTGTCGCGAAATCGTGACACATTTGATGCTTAATTACTATGAACTAATACTGGAATTAAGTGAAACTTTTGGATTATTTGATGGGTTTATTAAATGTGTTGGCAAAATCTGGGTTGTATAGAAAAGCGGAAAAACAAGCAGAAATGATGTTGACCAAGTGAAGTTCACGACCAATTTCACGGACTGTGAACTTCATTACGGTCCGTAGTGGAGCTCGTGGAAGTAAGGCAGTGTTGGGCCTTGAGAAGATGAAGAGCAGGAATAACCAAGTGAAGACCACAGAGGGTTCTACGGGTTGTAGTCCTCACCATGGACCGTGGTACTTGCCGTGAAGCTAAACCAGTGTGACATCGAGGGAGAGTTGAAAGAAGGTTGAAACCCAAGTGAAGACAACGGGCAACTTCATGGGCCGTAGTCCTCACTACGGACCGTGGTAGTTTCCATAGTCCTCACTACGGACCATGGTAGTGGCTGTAGAGCCATCCGACATTTCAGTCCTAGTTCGACTAGAACTCATTTTAAACATTTTATTTTGAATTACTTTAGGTCGTTTTAGGCATCATTATTCATTATCTTACGTTTTACGACTAAGAACATAGTATTACTTTTAGGTTTCGATATTAGGATTTTTGATTATTGTTATCAATTGGAAATTCGAATTCAGACTATCAGATTATCAAAGTGGTTGTTGATTTGCTAATTATTTTCGTAAGTCTTTTTCAATATGTTTTCATCCCTAATTACTTATTGTTTATGTGAAAGCATGAGTGGCTAAATACCACGACTGAGGTTGTGGGATCTATGACGATATTCTAGTTGTGATTTCGTAAAACGAGTAAAAGGCAGTCTGTGTGTACAACCTGTAGGTTTTAGCTTTCAATATCATTTTAATCTAGTGGGTGCACACATTAGATGAGCCTGTATCTGGTATATTTTCAAGAGAAAATTACCAGTTAGGAAAAAGCTGAATTAAATTAACAAATTGGAGTTAAAGCTTGAGTTCGAGAGAAAAGATCTTTAACACCATATCATTTCAAGCGAGGTTCAATGTTAGTAACACTCTAAGGTTGAGAGAAATGAGTGATCATTATCTGATTAGGCTGAGAAGCGTTAGATAAATTTAACTCGCAAGGATTCTGTAAACATTGATTTGCCTGACACTCAAATTACGAAGAACACTAGAACTAATGTTATGGTGAACACAATCCTGGTTTCTCTTAATTAATTGAATCAATCTTACAACGAAATAGTTTGTTAGTCTTAAGCCTGGATTTTGATTGCAAGTTTTGGTAATTATAACAATTCAACCATACCCAATTTACTTTCATTTGTTATTTGTCTAGGAGATAATAACAACATTCGAATAAGCGCGATAGTGAAACCTTATCTATAAAGAAATTCTCTATGGGATAGACCCGCCTATGCAAGAGGTGGTTAAGAAAGACATAATCAAGTGGTTAGATGATGGGGTGGTTTATCCCATTTCTGACAGTCACTGAGTCAGTCCAGTGCAATGTGTGCCTAAAAAGGGCGGTATGACTGTGGTGGCAAATGCCAAAAATGAATTAGTCCCACAAAGACCAGTCATTGGATGGCGAGTGTGTATGGACTACATGAAGCTCAACAAGTGGACTTTGAGGGATCATTTCCCCGTGCTTTTCATGGACCAGATGTGTAGCGACCCTAAAAATAGATAGGTGAAACTAGAGCCTAACGTATGAATTTTTAAAGTTTAAGCATAAATTGGAAGTAGTCACTTTTGGAAAAAAAGTTCAGAATCTGGAA
>JAJOOR010026951.1:0-20742 GCA_036250505.1 Solanum acaule
GGACCTTAGTATAGTATGAGTGTGTATCTGAGATTTCGGGCATAGATTTGGGGTACTTATGCATTTTCCCTATTTTTTTTCCTAAAGCACATGATGTTGTTATTTTCTACATTCCTATAACGTAGTTATTTAAGTTTTTTTAAAATCTTATTAAGATTTTAATATTTCTTAAAAAGTATTTTACGATCTTATAAAGAATATGAAAATTTATTGATGTTCAATTGATCGTATGAATAATAAGGAAGATATATGCCTTCTCGACAAATTACAACACACACCATATCAGAAAGACAATGTTTTTCATTTGATTATTGAAAGAAGTCAATACACTAACAATATTTTATAGTACAAAATTAATTGAGGATTTTGATACACTAAATAAGAAAACTGTCAAGCATTTAATGACAGGAGGGAGGCTCATGCATAGTCAAAGCATATCCACATTGATATTTTGAGATGTCAACAAAGAGAGTCGTATCAATGAATATACAAATTTATTAAATTAGATATCGTAAATATTACTATATGTTATATATACTTTGATATAAATGTCTATTCCGTAAAAAAATTGGCCATTTATGTATCAATTGAATGAGATCATTAGTTCTTATAGTTTGAAGAACGATTTTGAACTCTTTTTTTTAGGACTAACATCAATATTACTATTTATATGTAAAAATGGAGTGGTTGGAGCCTGGAGGCCGACATAGCAATCATATTTCGGTCCCTTCTGATATTTACAGGGAGGTAACCTCTTTTTCATAGTTGTGACTGGTCATTTTAAATCGGGTATATATTTATTATGTGAATTTGAAGAAAACTATCGAGCAATGAGTATAGGAAGGGAAGCTCATAAAAAATTATCGAAGCATATTCTCCATTATTTCTTATGTCGAGGTTACTTGCAAAGTGTCGATATTCTGAGATGTTAATAGAGAGAGTTGTACTAATAAATATATATATTTAAAAAAAACATTTAAATATAATAAATATTATTACATGTTAATTGTTATATATACTTTGAAATGGATGTCTATTCTGTAACTTTCTTAGCAATGCACTAATTGAATGAGATTATTGATTCTCATAGTTTGAAAAATACTTGTACATTACATATAAAATGCCATAGTCTCATGAAAAATGGGTGAAAATCGTCTATATTTTTCGATTCTGTTTTAAAAATTAAACTATCTCCTAATAACGAATAATAGACACATGATTTTAATGAAGTAAAAAAAGAAAGAAGATAAAAATTGAAGGGTAAAATAGATATTTAAAAAAATCAATTAGATTAAAAAGGGAAGAATGTCTATGGTTCATAGTTGAAGGGAGGATGAGATTTTAAAAACAAAGTTATGACCGTAAATGATTTTCACACAAAAACAATTTGGGGATAGAGGAAGGGAAAATAGGAAAGGAACCTTTTCAAAAAATAAATTATGTGCGAAATATTGCAAATCAATTGCCAATGCATTATTAATTATTTGAGACTAATGCTTTGAAACT
Source organism: Solanum acaule (assembly GCA_036250505.1). Classification (NCBI taxonomy): domain Eukaryota; kingdom Viridiplantae; phylum Streptophyta; class Magnoliopsida; order Solanales; family Solanaceae; genus Solanum; species Solanum acaule. The sequence continues at coordinate 1,507 of JAJOOR010026951.1, forward strand.
CAGAAATAATAGATTCATTTTTTATCATTCTTCACTTAAATACAGAACTTGTGACCCCTCTACCTTTGTCACTTGACAAAGCCAAGCGAGCCAGATATAAACAGAGGCGTATTCAGGATTTATAGATAATGGGTGCACTATTACAAAAAGGTGGATCTAAGACATAAATTTGATCGATTAGATTCTTTTTACTGAAAACCATTAAAATTTTAAAATCATAGGTCCAAAATTAACTTTTATTTATCCAAACCAGTTACAAAATCTTAGAAAGAAAACTAAAACAAGATAGATAAAAGATTCAAATTTCTAACCTCACCCAGAGAGGTGCACCCAATCATCATCGTACTACATTATATGATACTTCGAGTTTGGGTTCACGCATCTATATTTAAATATTTTTAAAAAATATAACACTGTTATATATGATTTCGGGAGAGAACCATGGGTTCACGTGAACCCGGTGACCCCCTCCTGTATACGCCCCTGGATATAAAGTCAATATATTGCAAAAGCTTGAAATTCTTCACCTTTACATAGTAAACAAAGCAGAAGGACATCAATGAAATACTAGCAAGCTTTGAAGTTTCTTCAAGTTTACATCGACCTTGTGGCAGAAGGCAATTTTCCAACACAACATCAACAAAAATAATATATCACATGAAATTCCACTAAGTACAATCTAAGGAGGGTAGAGTGTATGCAGATCTTACTATATATTATCTCGTGGAGGTGCATTTTTTTTCCAACACCAATCAACAGAAAAATGATTTAACGCTTATACAGAAGGAATGTCCTTAGAAATGCTATACGCTCAATCCTAATACTCACAAAATCATATTTACAGAAAATTCGAATGAGGAGTAGACAATCACAACCCAAATAATATGAAACTTTAGTATATACTGAAACATACGTAATATAGTAAATGTCAGTAACAGTAAGGTAGAAGTAGTTGGGGTTGCAAACCGGACGGTACACAACTTAATTTTCAAAGATATGACACTAAAGGATTGTACCAAGTTGAGTGTCCAGTAGAGAAACTAGAATACAAAATGAATTAGAAACAGATGAATTAGCCATCATGCATCTTTATCAGAAAAAGAAGCTGAAACTACAAGAATGCAACTATACAAATCTGGTCTAACTTCCTTTATATACTAAAAAGAAATTAACAAATATAAGGAGATTTCAGTATCATCACCATCTCGATATTTAGATTCTTATAGACAAAGGTGACTACAAACATTGAGAGGTAGTTGTAGTAGACCATGCAATAACTACTATGGCATCTGTACTATAGTCATTCTTCCTACAGCTAGCGCTAGGGCTCTAAGAGAGCATTGAAGCAAAATGTCTATTCCCTCTATCTTAAAGAACATGTATTCACTAACTGGCGTGTAGGAGGCACACCTTAAGCCTCCAAAGTACTCCGACACCTACAAATCAAAACAGCAAAGTTATAACTCATCAGTTCTCTTTGCCTAGTTTCACGGAAACTGATTTATACTTGATAGACATACCTAAACAGACAGCTATGGGCTTGTGCTCTCGTCAGATGAACTAGAATCATGCATCTGTCGCTCCTGGATTGCAGGAAATAGTTGTTTACATATGTCTGGCAAAGACTCAGGACAAGATTCTTGGAAAGGAGATGTTAATGCTCCTTTTCTAGGAGTCTTAACTGGTATTTTTGTTGAGTTTCTCACCACAGTACATGTATTGTCCAACATAATCAAGAAATCACTAACGACTGAAAAGAGACGCAAGCCTTCGTCCTTCTTTGAATTTCCATGGAAGTAATCTCCTCTGCTCTTAACAAAGACATTATATTTTCTATTCTTCTAGTATGCAAGTAATTTCCTGTCATATCAGTGTCCAGAAACTCTTTAGTTTTCACTAGTGAGTGACTAAGCTTCATGACAGCTGCACTTTAAGTTCTCGCCATCAATAAGTGAAGCTTTTCTTACATTCTCAAGCTCGTTGCTTAAACCTGAAACCACCTGAAGACCAAGGTTACAGTGATAATCTGCCGACACTTGAGCAAGTTCCTCTACAAGATCTTCTGTCTGCACACTGCTAGTGTTTTAAGAAACTATAACTTCTTGTTGCTTGTCAATTGGGTCATCCAAGTCTCTTGAAATTGTAAAAGATGGTCCCCAGTTTATCTTTGTTAGAATGTGAGTCGTGTCAGCTTGGTAAGCACACTCATGCCTCTTTCCCAAAACGCGTCAATAATAGGGCCATCTCTATGTTTGAAATTGTTCATTGAGACTTCTGGGGTCCAAGTCGTGTCAGTTCTTCCTTAGGCTTTCATTGTTTTGTTACTTTTATTGATGACTATTCTCAGTGCACGTGGTAATTTTTAATGAAAAGTATATTTAAGCTATTCTCTATCTTTCATAAATTTTATGCTAAAGTTCCCAAATCAATTTAGTATTTTCATTAAGAAGTTAATCGGTGATAATGTCCAAGAATACTTCTCTACTTCTCTCTCTTCTTTTATGTCATCCTAAGGAATATTGCGCTTGTCTTCTTGTGCACATACTCCTCATCCTAGGGAATATCGCACTTGTCTTCTTGTGCACATACTCCTCAACAAAATGGAGTTGCTGGATAAAAGAACAAACATCTAATTGAAACAGCTCAAACCAAAAATTTGTTTCCCCTTCCTCCACGTGTGTTTGGTTGCACCTGTTTTGTTCATAACCTTAACCCCCCTTAGTGACTCTGGCCTGATTTTTTTCATGGGTCAAGCACGTGAATTTTTTTTTGGTTTTTTCGATAGCAATAAGGTTCGATCTCAAGACATATGCCTGCTCTGAAACCATATTAAAGTGTGTGACCATGTCATCTAAAAGCTTAAGCTATTAGAAACAACACATTTTTATTATTTAATTATATTTTCAACAGAAACAATTTAGATATCTATTCTGGATCCACCAGGAAGAGAGAGGCCAAATAAAGGAGGAGGGTTGAAACGAAAAGAATCTTAGAACAGTTCCATGCGATAAAAACATAGTTCAGGATAGAATGATTGTCTAACAGACTATTATGCGGCAGTAAATTGCATTTTAAAGATGCTCAACATGTTCATTAGATAAAAGTTGTCAAAGAATTGATATGAAAACAAATTTATGATCTTATAAAACTAGACGATTCTTTAGACACAAGTAAACTGGAAAACATCAGAACTTGTTACATCTAACATAGTGCAGGGTAGCACAAATAGAAGATAAAGTCAGATGGCTTCCCCATGTGTTAAGACCTCCAAAATGCACTGGTTTATAGGTTTATCAACACGATAACTAAGATTTTAAAGAGGCAAACTGCTATTTTGTTGTTGATGTGAAGTTTTGATGATTTGACAAACTTTGGGAATGATGCAAAAAGTGGACCAATCCAGTTACCTGAAGAGGCATGCTGATGGGGTGAACTGGTGAAAGGGGGAAGAAGGTGAATAAGTCTGTTATCATCAAAAAGGGGAAAAATGTTACTTTGGAGCTGATGTTAAGTTTTGATAATTTAACAAACTTGGAGATCTAACAAGGGACCAGATCCAGGAATGGGTCTTCTGGTATTGGGACTAATGAAAGGGGAAATGAATGAATAAACTCAGCATAAGGAATATTTGTGTGTCTTCATCAAAAAGGGAGAAAATGTTATATTCTAGTGTTTTGATGATCCTCACAAATGCAGGGACCCGGTATAAAGGTTTGAGATATAGGAGAGAAAGATACTTTTATTCACGTACAACCTTCTCTTTAAATAGAGCCAATACAAAACTGATAAAGTACAATATTAACAGAAACCTAGTTTACAGGAAACTATTAAAATCCTAAATAGTAAAGATGACTAACTACGTATATCATCATATGGCTGAAATACAGGAAACTAATAACAGACTCTTAAACAAAAGGGTAACATCTATTATCTCTTAATACGCCCCCGCAAGATGGGGGTGACTGGAACAACGCCCAACTTGTGAAAATGGCGCTGAAAAGCTGTGCGGGGAAGAGGTTTGGTGAGGACATCAGCGACTTGATCAGCAGAGTGAAGGTGATGAACCTCAAGTGCCTTCTGTTGCACTTGCTCACGAACAAAATGAAAGTCAATGGCTATATGTTTCATCATACTGTGAAAAACATGATTAGCACAAATATAGGTGGCGCTAACGTTGTCACAGAAAATAGTTGGTGAAGCAAACAACGATATGTGAAGCTCTTGGAGTAAATTCGTTAGCCAATTGACTTCAGAAACAGCAGCAGCAACAACTCGGTACTCGGCTTCTGTAGATGAGCGGGAGACAGACTTTTGCTTTTTAGAAGACCAAGAGACTGGTGAGTTCCCAAGGTAGACAACATAACCTGTTGTTGATGTTCTATCTTGTGGATTTCCAACCCAATCAGAGTCAGAATAAGCAAGTAAACGGTCAGTTGGTTCACGACTGAGCTAAACTCCCAATGTGCTTGTGTGTTTCAAGTAGCGCAACAAACGTTTGATAGCTTTCCAGTGAGACACTTTGGGATTATGCATAAACTGAGATAACTTGCTTAACAGGAATGGAAAATTTATTTAAAAACAAATCTAAAGTACGACGTGTTGGATTCCCCAAACGCCGATGCCATAGATCTAAAGATGCAACCACATTGCATTGAGGTTGAGAAGAAGAAGAAGGATTGTCTAGCGGCCACTCATAGAGGCGTCCTCTACTCCGCCCTTGAACTAATGACTCCCCCGTACTCAGATCCTTCACAGGATAAGAGAATGGAAAGAATTCAATAGATGTATTATTGTCACGACAAAATTGAGAAACGGAAATCAAGTTACTGGAAATGGAAGGGGAGCAAAGTATATTGGATAAGTGAAAGCTAGAATCAGATGCAGATAAATCAATGTTACCAGTATGAGAAATTGGTATGGTGTTACCATTTCCCATAGCGATTTCCTTCGGACCATTGTAGTCAGCAACTTTGTTGAAATCGTGGGCATCCGATGCAACATGATGTGATGCGCCTGAATCGACTATCCATGGGGCAGATTGCTGCATTTGTTGTCCAGCAAAGTTGGCCCGTGCCTGAAAATGATTATGAAACTGAGAGCGACAAACACGCGTAGAGTGTCCAGGTCGGTCACATAACTGACACACTAAGGAGACTTCTTGCGAATTAGTGCGACGATTGCGCCCTGACTGAGAACGTTGCTGGTAGTTGTTTGAATGCCTATTATTGTTGATGGTGTTGGTCCGCGTTTGAGAGCTGGACTTTTGAGCAACAACAGCAGTAATTGGAGTGGATTGAGGCGGAGCATTGTGTTTGAGAAAAAGCTCGTGATCGCTAAGCTTTTCAAATAGTTCAACATATGAAATTAGGGTGTCACGTGCTCGAATTGCTGCAGAGATTTCGCGGTATTCTGGTCCAAGACCAGTGAGAGTCTTAACAATGAGTTCGGCATTGGTGACAGGAACTCCAGCAGTCGCAAGCTCATCACAGAGAGATCGAACTTGGTTGAGATAGTTTGTTACAGGTTGACTCTCTTTTGTGAGACGAGCGAGGCGATCTCGCAAGCTGAATATGCGAGTTTGTGACTTATTAGCATAAGTCGTATGTAGGGAATCCCAGGCTGCTTTGGCTGTGGTTGCAGCGGCTACAATAGCAGCAAGAGTGGGATCTACTGATGCTAAAATTACGTTTTGGATTAACTGGTCCTGACGAAACCAATTTACATAATCGGGGTTGGAAATTGTCAAGTTGTTGGTGGTAGTGGTCTCGGCAGGAACAGGGATAGTACCATCGAGATGACCATAAAGATTGTGTCCTCTCATGAGCATGGACACTTGGGCCTTCCACAGGGAGAAGTTATAGCTGCCAGCAAGTTTAATCGGAAGCTGGGTAACCGAGTTGAATTGAACAATGGTGGTAGTGTTAGTTGCATCAGAATTGGTAACTGAGAGTGCCATTGGTTGTGGGTGGGTAATAAGGAACTTAGAACTCTGTGAGGAGAAGAAAAGCTCTGGATACCATATAAGGGTTTGAGATATAGGAGAGAAAGATACTTTTATTCACATACAACCTTCTCTTTAAATAGAGCCAATACAAAACTGATAAAGTACAATATTAACAGAAACCTAGTTTACAGGAAACTATTAAAGTCCTAAATAGTAAAGATGACTAACTACGTATATCATCATATGGCTGAAATACAGGAAACTAATTACAGACTCCTAAACAAAAGGGTAACATTTATTATCTCTTAATACCCGGTCCTTGGCAGAGTACTTTCGTCCAGATTCAAAGTGGTGCACAGCTGTAAAGCTATCTTTATAGTTGTCTTGTCAGGTTGGTTGGTGAGATGTGCAGCGTACTTCACCAATAGGAAGGGCGGACGAAGTTGTTTGTTTAGTTAGTCAATACCCTTGTTGGTAACTGATATATACAATAATAAACAAACAACATTATTCATTCAAGAAGAGAGAGAGCTAGCAAGTCTATTTCAAGAACTCAAGCATCAAAGAACACAGCAAGGGACCTGGTCCCGGAAAGTCTGCATACGAGAAAATGATGAAAAGACAGATGTCAAAAAGCTGCAAACTCTGATGTGGTTGGTGCACAGCGTTTCATAACAGTAGGCTCTCAGCCATTAGCCTCGTCCCAAAGGTTTGTGTCCACTTTAATAAAGTCTCTTCTCCAAAACACAAACTTAAGATTTGGCAAACAAAAACTTGGATTTTCTCTGAAAATTCATAAGCTTGAAAAGAAGGTCATCTTCAAGGAAGAACAATACTCATACTCAACAAAGGACCTGATAGAGTGCTAAAGCATCTTTGTTGAGTTTGAGTTTTGTGTCTATCTCGAGTTCCTCACCACTCTTCTTAGGTTCAAAACTCTTCGTAACCTCAACAATGTTTTTAGCTTTGCCATTAATGCTATTGGTAACAATCTCCTTAACTCCATTACTAGTTCCAAGGGCACCCCAAATCCTCTTTGAATGCTTAAAAACTAAAAGATCCCGACCCTTCGTGAAAACTAGCTCCTCACCATCTTTCACACAAGTCAAAAATTTCTTCTTTAACCTCATTACCTTGTCACCGTGTTGACTCTTTGAAACTTCAACCTACAACAACTTCACCCTTATGAATTCATGAAAAGCATACATATTGACACTATTTTTCATACCTTTCACCGCCTTGTATTCAACAATACCTTTGAGTAGAGCAAGTTAGTCGTCATCGCTCCATAGACTGTAAGGAGTAGCAAATGATTTTTTTCTCCTCTTCTTTTGCAATCATGGGCTTCTTCCTCCCTCTCTCTTTCTAGGTCTCTTGCGGCCTCTTTGTTGCTCATTTGGATGGGGCAAAAACTTTTGCAGGAACACTCGACTTGTCTGTGAAGTTTGATGCAAACGAGGAAGACATGGAATGACCTGATGAAGATTGGGGTTTATGTGGGGTTTTAATTGGTTTTTGAGTAATAGGTCTCTTTTCAACTGAGGGGTTGTCTCAAGTTACAGTGTTTCCTCACCGTATTCAGTACTTGATATATTTTTTTCGAATTTACATAGATTTGATTAAAAATGACAAATCACATTTTGAAAGAATATTTATTTCGATTAAGAATCATGAATAAGGCGTGATTATTCAGTCATCCTCCGACCATTCCCATTCCACATAAAACTCATGTGGAATAGATGTCCAAATGGGGGAAAGTAATTATCCAATTGTACGAATTGTATTTTTAACACTTTTAACTTGAAACACCACCCGAAGCATCAAGCACAAGATCATAGATTAATTCTAAAGAATAAAAACTCCAAACGGATAAGCGGTAGGGATGGCAAACGGGGAAGGAAACAATAAAGAAAAATAGGAAGGAAAGAAACTGAGTGTACCTTCGTGATTTTTTTGGATGCTAAAATTCGATGAGTTGAACAGTAGAGAGAAGAAATGTGGATGCTGAAATTTGACGTAGAATTTTTCTCTTACAAGGTCTATTCTTCTCTATGTATGACATTAAGGTAGGGGAGCTCAAGCACTTCTGTGGTCTTTCCTCTAGAAAAGTTTGTTCTTCTAATAAAAATTTATATGCAAAATTAGTAATAATTTTCACATTTTTATATATATATATTTTTTAAAAATTGTATGATATTATAATAAATTCATTTAATTCATTTTTTTTTAGAATTGTTGACCTTAGGTAGATGTTTTTATTTGAATTTTTAATTATCCATTTTGTTCTTTTATATTCCTATATTTATTCTCAATATTATCAAGCTATATAAAAATTATTAAACTTGACTGCATTATTTATATTTTTATTTACATATAAATAGTGAAATAGAAAGAAAAAAACACGGAAACATTACAACAAAATGATTAAATATATAATGAAGAAGGGATATTACTTCCTCCATTCATTTTTACTTGACTGCATTACTTACATTTTTATTTACATATAAATAGTGAAATAGAAAGAAAAACACAGAAACATTACAACAAAACGATTAAATAAATAATGAAGAAGGAATATTAGTCCCTCGGTTCACTTTTACTTGTGTTTGGCACACCCATTTAAAAAATAATTAAAAGTGAAAATCTATTCTCATAACTGACAACTAAAAGTGAACGGATGTAAGTTTTTTTTTCTACAAATAACATATACTCAGCATTAATGTGTTAAAAATACAATTCGTATAATGGTAAGTATATGTTAAGACATTGGTTTTTTGTATAAACTAGTTTTTCGGCACGTGATTATCAATTCAGAATATTTAAGTGAAGATTTGAATAATAAGTTTTGCACAAAATAATATTGCAGATTCTTTTGTGAATGTTCAATATGGATTATCATATATATCTCTTATTCACATGAACCTATCAAGATGGTCAACGTAAAATTTTATTAGTTAAATGCAATAATGTATGTATTTATTTCAATTTTATGAGGTACAATCATGTAATTAGTTGTATCTCACTAATATTACCTTATAGACGATATTTATTGTGTATTTTTCTTGTCATCTTACCAGATCTGTTTGCACGTGTATTCCACTTAATTTGTTTAGATGTCATATGAACATGAGGAGAACAACTACATTCTATTTTTTAGAACTATTTTTGTATATTATTTTTAATTTTATAAGCTATAACATAATAGATGACATTCTTTGGGTGGATCTCTTATTTGACTTCTCGATTGACTCTGTACATAAATCAAAGATAGTTATCTGACTGTCCATAGTTAACTGAGAAAGGTTTCCTTTTTTTTTACCGAAAAAACTAAAAAATAAAATTAAAGAATATATTCTATCTGTGAAATCATATATATATAATCGCTTGTTTATCTTAAACCCAACAAAGGTATAGTCCATATACTAGTAAACAATTTTCAATTTATTCAATTATATCTACATCACAAGAGAAATTGTTAATAAAAATAAATGAATTTATACTATAATAAAAATTAAACTAATACAAACTTTAACTGGCGTTATTACAAGTCATATGAACTTTTTTTCGTTGAAAATACTGAAATATTAAGAAATAATAAATCAGTAAAACAAAAAGGCAATGTTTATATAGTAATAACTATTTTGAAGCAAACTTCTTGACAATCTAAATCACATAAGTAACATTGATAAATAAAGTCATTCTTTTGTCTTGGGCATCAAAAAAACAAACTATGACAATTCTCTAAATCATGAGAAGTTTAATAATTTTGGAAAAAGATAGTCAGAAGCATACATCTACATCACAAGAGAAAATGTTAACAAAAACAAATGAATTTAGATTACAATAAAAATTAAACTAATAAAAATTTCAACTGACGTTATTACAAGTCATATAAACTTTTTTTCGTCGAAAATACTTAAATATTAAGAAATAGTAAATCAATTAAACAAAAGGGCAATGTTTAAATAGTAATAAATATTTTGAAGCAAACTTCCTGACAATCTAAATCACATAAGTAGCATTGATAAATAAAATTATTCTTTTGTATTGAGCATCAAAAAACAAATCGTGACAATTCTCTAACTCTTGAGAAGTTTATTAATTTTTGAAAAAGATATTCATAAGCATATATCTACATCACAAGAGAAATTGTTAACAAAAATAAATAAATTTAGACTACATCAACATTACACACTAATGTATATTAAGCAAAAAAATAATTATTATATCATCATAATTATTTTCATCAAGTACTCGAGGTTAATGAATATACTCTCTTAGGATAGAACAATTTACTTCATCAGAATAGTGGTACCTCATATTCCGCAAAATTTTGAACTCACTCAACGATAATAAATCACACGAAATTTTTTAAAATGCAAGATGAAGAAGAGTAGAAGAATAAAAAAAATTGTAGTTGGAAAATGAGAGGAAACCCCTCTATTTATAGTCAACAAATGTAGTATGAACAAGTATTTTTTGTATCTTATCTAAAAAGTCATGACCTTTCCAAAAAATCACAATCCTTTTGAAAAGTAACAACTTATTGAAAAAGTCACAATTCTTTGAAAAAATCGTAACTATTTGAAAAAGTCACAACTATTTGAACGGTCACAATTCATCAAAAAATCACAATCCTTTGAAAAAAATCACAACTCATCAAAAAAATCACAACTTAAATTAGAAATATTATAGTAATTTAACAGGAGTTCATGTTTTAAGTTAATATAGATATATATAGATATAAGGCATATAAAAACCCTACACAGAGCTTTCATCTTTTTGTCTTTGCTTCAACACTCACCATTGACACCGCTGACGGCCGAATAGCTCTCCCTTCTTGCTTGCAGAAACAATGGCCCCCAAAACCAAATCCCGCTTAGCAGACCAGCCTCCTTCTGCATCGTCCTCTGAAGAACAAGAAGAGGTGGAGGAATCCCAGGAAGAAGAAGAACAGCATTCGGGGGAAGAAACTGAAGAGGATGAAGAACCTATGATAGCCCCTCCAGTTGTGAAGAGACCCATCACTCAGAAACCAGTCCAAACCCCTCAGAAACCCCAATTTTCTTCTGAGTCTGGCAGCGAGAATGGGTCAGGTTCTGAATTGGAAGCGAAATCGGGTCATTCCCCGCCTTCCCCTTCTGTATCAGATTTCACCATTAAGCCGATTGTTTCTGCCAAAGCTTCTTCCCCATCGAAACCAGCAGGAAAGAGGCCGCAAGAGGCCCAGAAAGAGAAAGGGAGGAAGAAGCCCAAGACTGCAGAAGAAGAGGATAAAAAATCAGCTGCTACTCCTCGCAGTCTATGGAACGATGACGACCAGCTTGCTCTGCTCAAAGGTGTTGCTGAATACAAGACGGTAAAAGGTATGGAACCTAATGCGGATATGTCAGCTTTTCATGAATTCATTAGAGGGAAGTTGCTGGTTGAGGTTTCAAAGAGTCAACTCAGTGAAAAGCTAAAGAGGTTAAAGAAGAAATTTTTGACTAATGCGAAAGGTGGTGAGGAACCAGTTTTCATGAAGGGTCAGGATTTTTTAGTTTTTGAGCATTCAAAGAGAATTTGGGGTGCCCCTGAAGCTAGTGATGGAGTTAAGAAAATTGTTACCAATAGCACTAATGGCAAAGCTAAAAAGACTGTTGAGGCTAAGAAGAGTTCTGAACCTAAGAGAAGTGCTAAAGTTAGCAAACCCAAGGATGATGAGAAACATAAGGAAGAAGAGAATCAGGTTGCTGTAAAAGAGGTGGTTAAGGAGGATATAGTTAAGGGTGATCCACAGGATTTCCAGTCCGAATATCCACGTTTGGCTGCATCATTTGAAAGTATGTCTGGCATGTTTACAATGTACCCGAATGGAACAAGTTTTTTGAAGGAGAAGATGAGTTTGATTGCTCCTGACAAGGCTAAACTGCTGGAGGAGAAGTGGAAGAAACTGGAGGATGATGAAGCTGCCTTGATGGTGAAGCGCTTAGATTTGATTGCGGAGCATTACGGATTGGTGGTTGATGCAATGAGAGGTAACTAGATGCTGATGGATCATGTTTCTATTCGATGCTACAAGTTCTGATACTGTTTTGGTGGAGTTTTGGATTTTGTTTCATATAATCTTGTTTCTCAAGACAATTTCTTCTCGCGTTGATGTACTTATGTTTAGTCCGCGAGGTAGATTTAGTTTTTCAGGTTGATTAATACATTTTATTGCTTATTTAGTTTTACTAGTGAACTGGTTTGGATGATATCCGTTGTCTCTTCTTATATATGTTAGTGTGGTATGGAGTGATTGGCTCTTTAAAGGGGTTGCAATGAAATACCTACACATTCCTATCATATAATGCCATGTATAGTGGAAGCAAGCTTAGGAACAGCTGAAGTGGAATGTCTGGAGACGTTCTGGTTCATCCTTTGTAATAAGTCATTTCCTATTCCAGATGGAAATATATTTAAATGCGATCATTCTCAGTTTTTGCAGCTTGTGTTGATTCACTTTGTTCTCAATTGTTGTTCATGCCAGCTTATCATACCAGTTGATTTGGGGAGGGGGTGGGTTAGTTACAGTTTCCTCTAGATATTTCCTTTGGTATAGTGTGCAATGTTGTTTCCTGTCTAGACAGTTCTCCAATCCTAGAGGTTTTAAGTCCAGCTATAAATCTAAAAGAACTTAAATTATGATAAGAAAATTTTCTTACAAGCACTGCTTCTTAGGTGTTTCCTTTAACTGCTGATTCTCTATTCTTTCCTAGTGAAGATATTCTGCAGCGCATGAACGCTCATAGAACCTTTTATATGTGTGTGCATGTCTACACACTTGCATTTATCATCACTCAATCAACTATTATTTCAATTCTGAAACCATTGAGGTCAGTTATTATATGAATTCTCAATATCCATTCATTTTGTTAAGGTCCATTGCATTCCTATACTCAATGATTAGGTCTTAAAAGAAAATTAGGGGTTTCCTAAATCTCCCACACATCTCTCTATGGTTTCTACTGTCTAGTTTAATCTCAACTGTTTGGCATAACTCATGCAGATTTTTTGGTTTGATTGTGTTCTGTTTTTAACCAAGTCTACATGAATTTCGAAGGACTTAAGGATTGAAACCATTTTTCTCCGTGTGACTTAGTGCACCTCTAAAATCTTAGTTATCTTGTTGTCAAACCTACAAACCAGTGCATTTTGGAGGTCTTAACACATGGGGAAGCCATCTAACTTTTTCTTCTATATGTGCTACCTGCACTCTGTTAGATGTAATAAGTTCTGACATTTTCTAATTTACTTGTGTCTAAAAGAGTCGTCCAATTTTATAAGATCATAAATCTGTTTTAATATCTGTTCTTTGAAACTTTATCTTATGAACATGTTGAGCATCTTAGAAATGCAATTTACTGTCGTATAATAGTTTGTTATACAATCATTCCATCTTGAACTATGTTTTTGTTGCATGGAGCCGTTCTAGGATTCCTTTCGTTTCAGCCCTCCTGATTTGGCTCTTTCTCTGTCATACCTTTTTCCTAGTAGACTCAGATTAGATATCTAAATTGTTTCTGTTGCGAATATAATTAAATAATAAAAGTGCTTTCACTAACAAATTAAGCTTTTAGATGAGATGGTCACACACTTTAATTCGGTATCAAAGCATACCAAGGTCCTGAGATTGAATCTCACCGCCACTAGGAAAATAAAAAAGAAGTTCCACGTGCTTGGCCCAGGAAAAAATCAGGCTCGCCCTCACGTGAGTGGGCTTGTTAAAAATATAATTAAATAATAAAAGTGTGCTTTGTTGGAATTGGAAGGACTTCTATGACCTTTTCATTTTCCGTATCAGGAGAAAAATATGGAGAAGTATCGAAAAAAGTAACATATGCAGAGATCAAGTACTTATTGGTAGAGGGATCAAAGCATTTGGTATCTTTTTGTAGACGAGAATACCTGAGAAAGACATATTTAAAGGCCTTGTGCTTTGTTTATCTTTTTCGGGGTAAAGTTATGAACGAAACAGGTGCAACCAAACAAATGTGGAGGAACGGGAAACAAATTTTGGTCCGGATAGAGGACTGAGTGAGGACTTTGGTACTCCAAAATAGATGAAGGCATGCGATTGATTAAATAGCAAGCAGTTATTATGACATCACCCCAAAAACGTAAAAAGACATGAGTGTGAATGAGCATTGTTCGGGCTGTTTCAATTAGATGTCTGTTCTTTCGCTTAGCAACTCTATTTTGTTGAGGAGTTTGTGCACAAGAAGACAATTGCAATATGCCATGGGATGACAATAAAGAAGAGAGAGAAGTAGAGAAGTATTCTCGGGCATTATCATTGATTAACTTCTTAATGGAAATACCAAATTGATTGCGAATTTCAGCATTGAATTTCTGATAGATAGAGAATAGTTCAAATCTACTTTTCATTAATAATAATCACGTGCACTGAGAATAATCATCAATAAAAGTAACAAAAGAATAAAAGCCTTAGGAAAAACTAACACGATTTGGACCCCATAATTTGAATGAACGATTTCAAACATAGAGGTGGCCTTGTTATCAACACGTTTTAGGAAAGAGGCATGAGTGTGCTTACCAAGCAGACACAACTCACATACTAACAAAGATAAACTAGATAAACTCCAACCATCTTTTGCAATTTTAGGAGACTTGGATGACCAATTTGACTATGGAGCAATACAGAAGAATCAACGGAAGTAAAAGCAACATGCGGTGTTGGGATAGAGAGCAGTTACAATCCATATGACTCATGTCCTTCTCCAATCACCTGTCCCATACTCCGATCCTGCACAAGAACATAATCATCAAAGAAGGTTACAACACATTTAGTTTTTTTGTTTATTTGCTAATGGAAATAAGATTATATGGACATTCATGTGCAAAAAAGACTGACTTTAAAGGTATGGGATGATTTTGAGAATATAATTAAATATTAAGAGTGTGTTCTCTAACAACTTAAGCTTTTAAATGAGATGATCACACACTTCAATACTTTCATTATGCACCATAGTTCCATCTTATGGAACAATTTTAGCTTTGAAAGATGTTTCTCGGAGGACATCTCAATAATATATAACTAAAGTTTATCTATTTCTGAATAATTTTAGGTATGTGGTGCCTAAATTATATATGACTAAAGTTTAGCAAAAATGTTCAGTTTATTCATATGATTCAAATTCAGACGAAAATGAATGTACTTCAATAATATGTAACTTCAACTTTGAAGTTTGCATTCTAAAATTATTCTAAATGAACAAATTTATAATTTTTTACGTGTTTTGAATATAACTTAAATGATAATACTAAAATTGGGCATCATAGTATATGGAGATGAATGCAATGTGCATCCATAAAATGTGTTTAGATATGAGTTGCCTAATTTATATGTCAACTATGGTTGTTATTGGCATGTCTATGCATTTGTTTGCTGATACCTGATTACTATTTTCCAATGAGTTAGCAATTTCGTTATAGTTACTTAAAACAGGATATAGCTTTGTTGAGAAAAAGAACCTTACAAAAGGATATTGAAGATTTGCCTCCCCGAGAGAAGCAGATTTTATTGCAGTGCTTAAGAAGGAAAAATGTTCCAATTCATGTTTCTGAAAGTGACGATGCATCCTGTACTTGGTTTAGCAAGTACGAAGAGTTTTTTTCACAATTGTCAAGCGTTCCCAGGAGGTACCTAAGAAAGAGAAAGAATCCATTTTTGCCGAAATAACAGGCTCTAAGAAAAAGAAAGAAACCACTTTTGCCCAAAAAACGTGCTCCAGTTCCACCCCTCGCTCCATCTCCAATCCCCGCAACTGTTCAGTCTCCCGCTTCCTCTCCCTCTCCAGGTCCTAAAGCAGTTCTCACCCTCGCTCCATCTCCAGGTGCTTCGACTGTATCACTAGTTTATGCTCCAGTTCCTTCTATTGAAGTGCCCACTAGCTCTCCTCTAGCTGTGCAACCTCCTTCTCCAGTTCTAAAACCTCTTGCAAAGCCTCCAAAACTTTGAACTCATACCAATTCTTCTAAACCTTTGCCTGTTAATCCTCCAGATAAACCACAAAATGGTCCTAATTCTCCAGGAAATAATCAGGAGCATCAAAATTATTTAATTTCTGCAGTGGCTGGATGTTCTGTTGCAGGAATTGCCTTTTTTACCTCTGTTGATATTCTGTGGTTAAGAATAAAAGGAAAGAAATAGCTCCAAATGATTGGCAAAGGGATGGGAAACCGTCTCTGAATTTGAATGCAGGTGTCTATTTGCTGTTAATTATCATGATGGCTAATTAATCTTATTGTATCATTCTTTTTCAGTACATTTCAGTAATTTTTATGATTTGTATTGTCAGGTTCTTCTCTAAATGTCAAGAGTGCATTTGCTGTAAAATGATGCTGATCCTCATAAAATGCGGAACTGTCAAAACCTGAGATGAGTGCAAATGCTCATGCACCATCACCGCTTCCTCTAGGAAATCTGCTCCTCCACCTCCACTTCCAAAAGTTCGCCCTCTTAATCCACCAAAACCTGGTAATTTGTACGCCTTTACCTCTTGGAGTATTAACTATCTTTATTTATCCGTTTTTACTAGTTGTTATAGTATCCTGATGGTTGGAGCATATTTAGGAATTGGTAGTTGTTAGCTTCAGTTAGTTGTAGATAGTGGTCTGCACTTTAGGTCCAGTTAGTTGTATATTTTGTATTTAAAGGCTTGCTTCCAGATTTAATACTATTATCTTTTTGACCTTCTCATCTGAATCTTCATATGGTATCAGAGCGAGAACGAACCTCCTGCAAGTATTCTGCAATGGTTTTAGAAGTCTTCTTGGTATTTTGCAATTGATCTCGCAAGCTAAGATGCGAGTATGACGTTTGTTGGCGTAAGCTGTGTGAAGGAATTCCCACACTTTGTTAGCAGATGGTGCTGCGGCAACAGTTGGTGCAATAGTAGGATCGACCGACGCCATCATTGCTTGTTGGATCAATTAATCTTGAGAGAACCAAATCTAATAATTGGGATTTGGTACAGCAAGATTATTTTGGGTACTAGTAGGTGATGGAGCTCTTGTGGTTCCATCAAGATGTCCTATGAGTTGATGCCCATTTAGTAGCATCACAAGTTGTGCTTTCCATGTTGAAAAATTGAGGTTACCTTGTATCTTGAGAGGTAACTGTGCAATGGGATTAAATTCCACCACATGAGTAGTGGCAGAAACTGCAGAACTGACTGGAGCCATAGATGAGAAACCTTTAAAAGAATGAGATGGATCTAACTCGGTGGAGCTTATGTTGCTCCGATACCATATGAAGATTCAGATGAGAAGGTCAAAAAGATTCAACTTGATGTCAATAATGCTTTCCTACACGGAAAATTGGATGAAGAAGTTTTTATGTCTCAACCCCGAGGCTTTATTAATCCCCAATTTCCAACTCATGTCTGCAAACTGAAGAAGGCTATCTATGGCCTCAAACAAGCCCACCGAGCTTGGTATAATTCTCTGCGTGAACATCTGCTGAAAATGCACTTTGTCAGAACAGAATCTGACACCTCTTTATTTGTATGGAAGCATCTGGATGTAACCATTTATGTGCTTGTCTACGTTGATGACATCATAATCACTGGAGACCGTCCACAAGTGACTAAATTCGTCATCAATTTCTTGGCAAAAAGATTTTCATTGAAGGATCTTGGATATCTAAACTACTTCTTGGGTGTTGATGTTAAGCAAGTACCAGATGGCCTCATTCTTTCTCAATAAAAATACATACTGGAAGTTCTTTCTGAACTGGACAATTGTGAAGGTGTTTCCACTCCCATGTGTTCCAGTGTACAACTTTGAGTAGCTGATGGGTCGCCACCTACGGATGCTACGCGCTATAGGCGCACCCTTGGAAAATTGCAGTATTTGTCCCTCACTCGGCCTGACATATCTTATGCTGCCAATAAATTGTCGCAGTTTATGCATATTCCTGGAAAGCAGTTAAAAGAGTACTATGGTATCTCCATGGAATTGCAAGTTCGGGACTTCACATCGTTCGGAGCTCTGACTCCAATTTGTATACGTATGTTGATGCTGACTGGGCTGGCGATCCGAATGACAGAATCTCTACATCAGGTTACATACTTTTCTTTGGACCAAATCCAGTTAGTTGGTCATCAAGAAACCAACGTGCAGTGGCTCGCTCGTCTACTTAGGCAGAGTATGAATCAGTTGCCAATGCACTTGCAGAGATCATGTGGGTGCGAAACTTACTTCATGAATTACAAGTCACCATCTCGAAGACATCAACAATCTACTATGACTATGTCCAGTGTTCCATACCCATATGAAACATGTTGCTGTAGATTTTCCATATGTTCGTGACCAGGTTCAAGCTCATCGAGTTCATGTTACTCATACTCATGCTTGTGATCAACTTGTTGATACCTTCACCAAGCCACTGCCTAAATCAACCTTTACTAGGTGTCGTTCCAAGTTAGCCATTGTTGCACCTTGCCTAACTTGAGGGGGTGTATTAACTATTTTTATTTTTATCTGTTGTTACTAGTTGTTATTATAGGTTGACTAAGTCTCCTGATGGTTGGAGCATATTTAGGAATAGGTAGTTGTTAGCTTCAGTTATTTGTAGATAATGTGCAGCTAGTGGCCTGCACTTTAGGTCCAGTTAGCTGTATATTTTGTATTTAAAGGCTTGCTGCCAGATTTAATACAATTATCTTTTTGACCTTCTCATCTGAATCTTCATATGGAGCACATCAGAGACGACGTTCTTCTGAGGCCGGGGGAAGTGACTCATTGGGTGAATCTGATGCTCCTAAAACAAAATTAATTCCACTCTTTTGAGATAAGTTTCTTGCTAACCCTGACCACTCTATGGTTTGGCATGAAATAAAAGCCGGCTCGTTCCAGTAAGCTTCGCACTTATCTTGCTATTCACTTTGCTCCTGTGAGAGTTTAACTGTTTCTGTTTTTACCATTCTGATTGCTGAATTGTATTACAGGTTTAATGAGGAGATGATGGATTCTTTGTTTGGATACATACCAGGAGACCAAGGGAAAGATGATCGAAGAAAAGCTTCCTCATTCTTTGACCAAACATCACAGTGTATTCAGATTATTGATCATAAAAAATCACAAAATCTAGCAATTCTTCTCAAAGCCTCAAATGTGACAACAGAAGAAGTTTATGATGCTCTCGAAGAAGGTCCATCGGGGGGGGGGGGGGGGGGGGGGGGGGGGGGGGGGGGGGGGGGGGGGGGGGGGGGGGGGGGGGGGGGGGGGGGGGGGGGGGGGGGGGG
>JAJOOR010026952.1:0-14101 GCA_036250505.1 Solanum acaule
AAATTCAAATTACACTTACAAGTTCCAAACAAAAGACCAGATTGGAAGTTACACATACTTCCCTTCAACTCAATTGCATAGAGCTGTTGGAGGTTTCGGAGCACTTAACGTGTATGCGAGATCTGTGATCTCAGTTCCATATGCTAAACCTGCTGGAGATTTCAGTTTACTTATTGGTGATTGGTACAAGAGCAGCCATAAGGTGAGCCTCTTGCCTGACTGTTATAGAAAGGTCTGACTGTAGAAGAGTTTATTGTTCAATTTTGTGATGTTCTCAATATTCTGTTTGGTACTTGCAGGTATTGAGGCAAATATTGGACTCAGGGAGGTCTCTTCCTTATCCAAATGGCCTCCTAATAAATGGACAGAAACAGTCTACCTTCAGTGGTGATCAAGGTCATTCTCAACATTTATCGAAATAATCTGATCCTGTCTTTGATTTACTGAATTGAAACTAATCTTCAAACAGAACAACTCATTAACACCGCCTATCTTTTCATCTTTAGGAAAGACATATATGTTCAGGATTTCAAATGTAGGCTTGAAAAATTCCATTAACTTCAGAATTCAGGGCCATAAGATGAGGGTTGTCGAGGTTGAGGGATCCCACGTCTTGCAGAACTTCTATGATTCTCTTGATGTCCATGTGGGTCAATCTATGTCAGTCCTTGTCACGTTGGATCAGCCTCCAAAGGACTACTACATTGTTGCTTCTACAAGGTTCTCCAGGATAAGTTTTACTGCCACTTCAGTTCTCCACTACACTAATTCTCAGACGCCAGTTTCTGGACCCATGCCACCTGCTCCAGCTGGCCAAATGCGTTGGTCTATGTTGCAAGCCAGAACATTTAGGTACCTTTTTTATCCACAAGAAGTCTCTTGTGCACTCACTGTTTTCTTGCACTACTACATTACTGAACTACAGTTCAGTTATTTATAGATTTCAAGAATAGTTGATACTTGATAACTAGAATTGTTTATAGTTTTCCATGGCCTAATTGTCTTTTTGTCTGAATTGAAGGTGGAATCTGACATCAAATGCAGCTAGGCCAAATCCTCAGGGTTCATTCCATTATGGAAAAATTACAATATCAAGGACTTTTGTTATGGCTAATTCAGCACCTCTTATCAATGGAAAGCTGAGATATGCTGTCAATAGTGTCTCTTATGTTAATCCTGATACTCCACTAAAGCTTGCTGATCACTTCAACATCCCCGGAGTGTTCAACTTGAACTCCATTCAAGCTTATCCCTCTGGTGGTTCGCCTTACTTAGGCACAGCTGTATTTCCAACTTCTCACCATGATTTCATAGAAATTGTTTTCCAAAACGATGAGGCCGCCATGCAATCCTGGCATCTTGATGGCTATGATTTCTGGGTTGTAGGGTATGTCATAACACTTCAAACATTTCCATTTCTCCTTGTTATATAACAGGGGAAATTCGTTCTAATTCTTACCTATTGCTATTAATCTGCAGTTTCGGATCTGGCAAATGGACACAAGCAAGTAGAAATAAGTACAATCTTGTTGATGCTCTGACTAGACATACTACACAGGTAAATGCAACAATTTAACCAATGCACCAACTGTGTTAAAAACGATTTTGCACAATCGTGTCACTTATAAGGTCATTGATTGGAAATATGGTACACACGGTAACTAACCTACTATAAGTCTATAACATGTTAAACTACACTGATCATGTAGAAATGTCTTTACACTAATAACGTGTATATAACTTAAAATGATTATCATTCTAAGCGCGATGTGAAATGGTTCTTGCAGGTATATCCCAAATCTTGGACTGCCATATTGGTGTCCTTGGACAACCAAGGAATGTGGAATTTGAGATCAGCTATGTGGGATAGGCAATATCTTGGACAACAAGTGTACCTCAGAGTGTACGACCCAACCCCAAGTCTAGCTAATGAATATGACATACCAACTAATGCTCTTCTTTGTGGCAAAGCTGCTGGTAGACATACTTAATTTGATGAGTCTTATACACAGGCTTTTGTTTTTTCTGGTCATGAGAGGTTGACTAGGAGAGATTGCGGCAAAAGATAACACTTGGCCGCTTATGTTGTAATCACATACCTTTGTATTTTAATTTTTTTTAGTTGTTGGCAACACTAGTTTTTGAAATGCAGCTAATACGAAGTTAATAGTAAGATAAATTTCTATGCAAGTTCTAACGAGCAAACAATTGTGTTCAAAGTTATTGCGCATACTTGGAACCTTTCTTTTACCTTTATCCTTACTAAGCCTTCCATCTTAAGAACGATCTAAGTTATATATACAATCAATGTAAGAAATTTTCTTACATTATGCGTTACGCGCTATATTAGGTAAAGGTGACACGATGGTGTAGATGTGCCATTGGTTGATCTATTAAAATTAGCTAATAATAATTTGGGAAAATTATGCAGAATAACAAACATTTAGCCTATATTAGGTACTCTAGCTACATTCGCTTGATTTGTATAAATCTTGTATAATTCAGTTTCTAATTGTATAAACTCAGAATTTTGTATATGCTTACCCTTGCTATTTGTAAATTTATGAAAAATTCATAATAAATTACTTTGTTTGTATATTGGCAAGCGAAATATACAAACGGAGTTCTGAAAAATTCCTAAATGTAAAAATACAGAATTTGTATACACTTAACCTATTTGTATATTCGCAAGCAATAAAGAAATATACAAACCACAATTTTCATAGCAAACAAAACTATATGTATGGAGCACAATTATCGAAACTATAGCTATAGAGCCTTATTATGTCTATTATGTTTGGTATTTCTAGCCCGAGTACAGTAGACTAAATTGGTAATGTGCCAACTGTTCTT
This sequence comes from Solanum acaule, assembly GCA_036250505.1. Classification (NCBI taxonomy): domain Eukaryota; kingdom Viridiplantae; phylum Streptophyta; class Magnoliopsida; order Solanales; family Solanaceae; genus Solanum; species Solanum acaule. The sequence goes on from JAJOOR010026952.1 coordinate 2,854, forward strand.
ACTTAGTGGGCCAAGAAATAGTATTTGGGGAAATTTGGGCTAGGTAGACCAGAAATTTGAGCAAAGAGTAAGCCCACTGCTATTTTGGCTGTCTTTGTTGTCCAAAACCAACAGATAAATTGATTTCTAATCCCAATCTCAAAGTACTTCTTTGTATCTTGATAATGGTTTTATTTATGGGAAAAAACTTAAGTATACAAATTAAGTACCTTAATAACCATTATTTAGCAATAGTTTATTTTTTCAACAAAATGACAATAGTTTTTTTTCAAAAATAGGAATTAATATTTTTTTTTTTAAAAGTACCGCTTAATAATCAGCCACGATTTTCTCCCCATTCCTTGATTTTCTCCAATTCTTTTACATTCCACGATTTACTCAGATTGGTTATTTATTCTCTCTGATAAAACAAGGTTTTTAAACCAAACTAAAACTCTCTTTCTCCCCATTGCTCGATTGTTCAATTATGGATACAAATAGTTTTTCAATTCTAATTCAACACGACAGACGATGTGACATGTATATTTTTTGTGATCGTCATCTTGTAATCTTGTTATATGTTTTTGTGTTAAAAACAAAATTAGGTGTTTAGTTGTTTAATCTTACTTCGAAATCTCGTTATATTAGGATTGAATATGATGATGCATTTAAGATCGTTCCTTTAAAAAATCACTTTTATGGGTTGAGTTGTATAATTGATAGTGTATATTACGTTGTTGTTAAATACCAAATTTGTGATTATTTTTTTTGGTATTTGATGTGGTTTAATATGCGGGGTTTTTTTTTTTGCTACATATTAGGTATAATTGATAGTTTAGTTGGTGTAGGTCATTTGGTGTAGTTGGTATTGTATATTATGTTTGTAATAAGAATCAGAATTCGTTGAATTTTTTTTATGTAATTGTTATATTTTAGTTCGTATATAAACCACAACTTTTGTGATAATTTTTGGGTACATCTATTGGTATGATTGATAGTGTGTTTTGGGTTGTTTATAGACAACAAATTACTGATATCTTTTTGGTAAATGATTTGGTGAAAATGATGATCTATTTTAATTCGTATCTAAACTTTAAATTCCGTTAATAATTTTTGGTAGAATATTAGGTGTAATTGATAGTTTACTTGGTGTATATGATTTGGTGTAATTGATAGTGTATATTATATTTTTAATAAACATCATAAATTGTGAATTTTAGGTTGTATATAAACACCAACTTTCGTGATATTTTTTTGGTACATATATGGGTGTAGTTGATAGTGTCTTTTGGGATGTTTATAGACAATAATTTGAATAATTATTAAGTTAGTTAAAATACTTATTGTTTTGTGTTGGTATACTTCATACCCAAACAATAAAAAAATCAGAAAGCTAACTTCGTTCATAAAACCATTTTGTATACCAACATGATTACAATTTTTAAATAGATAAAAGCATTCTATATATCAATCTGTCTAATTTGATTACTGTGAAAATACCATTCTTATTATGTATGTATTGCTTAATTTCTTATATATTTTAATTTGTATTATGTTATAGATGTAATACTTATTTAATAATTTCACTAATTACTTTTTAATTTAACAGGCAAGTACGTGGATTACAATATTGAAGGAGTGATATATGACGCGAACACCAAATAATGATTGTAAGAAGGGACTCAACGAAGGAAAATGCAAGAGAAGGAAAGTCACTTTTAGTACATGTGGTACACCGGGCATAACAAGAAGACTTGCCTCAAATTTGTGCATTAGGCTTAATAGTAGTGTTTTTTTTTACTTAAAACATTATGCAGTTGAAACTTTTAGGTTTATGTTGGTACAATGAATCATATTATTGGTGTATTGAATGATATCACATTCTTGTTTGCATGTTTTTAATATTAACTTGTCTTTTTATGCACAAATTTATGTACGTAAATGGTTATGAAATAATTGTAAATTTTAATCAATGAAAACTGTGATTTTTATAATATTATATAAGACTTAACACCAAAGTTGTACGAAATCTATATAATATGCAAATTTTTAATTTCTTTATTAAACTTTCTGGATTCAAATGGTTATTTAAGTCATACCATAACAAATTAATATATTTTGTCAAAAAAATAATGTAGATAACTTTCAAAATTTCAGTTTTTTTTATTTTATAATTTGGTCATAATAAAGGAAAACGATATTTGTATGAAAAACAATATTAAAGAGGTGAGAGAAGGCTACAGTTAATAATTTGATTTGATTGAATAAAAAATTAAGAGAGAGAAAAATCAATATATGAGCAAACAAATAATAATATAAAAGAGTATAATTATGAATGGAAAGCCAAAAAGTAAACAATAATTATCAATCTCATAAATTTAGCACATAACCCCCCCAAAAAAAGGAAATAAACCGAATAATAATATATTTTTTTTAAAATCGAAAATTCAATATATAGGCAAAAAAAAATAATATAAAAGAGTTTAATTATGGTTGGAAACTAAAAAGTAAACAATAATTATCAATCCCGTAAATTTAGAACATAATCCCCCCAAAAAAAGAAATAAATCAAAAAATAAAATATATAAATTGATAAAACGAAAATTAAATATTTTGTCATGTTTGTAATTAAAAACTTAACTTTGTAAATAAAAAGAAGTATATACATATATTGTTAATTAAGTTCTTAAATAGTATATTCTTGTAATTTTTCCTATTATTCTAGTAATTTTTTTCTCTCTACTTTATTTCATGAGATTAAAGTCAACAAAAGAATTAGGACCCTAATTTATATCTGTGAACAAAATTTAAAAAGTAAAAAAGACTTTTGAATGTTGTGATTTTAAATAAAATAATTCTTCCACATGATATAAACATTTTTTTCATGTCGAATATGAATCTCTTTTATAAATATAGGATGATGGATTTTTTGTTGCAAAATATAAACTTATGAGTCAAGTTTTATACTTAAAAATATGAATTTTTACTTCTTTTTTTTTCAAGAATTTAAATTTGAAATTTTATGCAGTTTCATAAACAATAATGATTTCAAATAAAAAATTCTCGCCCCAATTTTTTTTTTTTAGAAAGGCATTTCAACAGTTATTACTTGCTTATTTTAAGGAGAGAGAAATTGTCAAAAACTTGTTGATAGAGATAAGAGAATACTAGTCGTCTTTTTTATCATTGTACTTGTACGCATGTGCACCAATAAAAAGGGGTGAAACGTACTCCACAAATTAAATATCAATCACCAGCAAATGAATCAATTATGAGAACATCGGGGTTGGCCATTGTACGGTTAATATAGTATAACATATCAAAATTGAAAAAGAAGCAGAAAGCTTCCTCCAGGACCCTTTCCATTACCCATAATCGGAAATCTTCACTTACTGGGCAGTCAACCCCACAAATCACTTGCCAAACTCGCCGATTTTCATGGCCCAATGATGCGTCTGAAGTTGGGACAAATAACTAACTCTAGTCATTATTGAGAATATAATTAAATAATAAAAGTGCGTTTTTTCTAACAGCATAAGGTTTTAAATGAGATAGTCACACACAGAGCAGCAGGCAGAGCCGTCACCCAAATAACAAAAAAAAGAATTTTCATGTGCTTGACCCATTAAAAACAAAACAAAAGTGTGCTCTCTCTAACAGCCGAATAGTCACACACTTCAACAATCAAAGAGAGGTACGTTAGTTAAATTTAAACAGTTAAGAAATTATATTTTATTTAATTAATAATATGCCCTCTTAGGTTTGTGCTTAGAATAAATTGTTTTAGTGAGACTCAATCGACCTAGATTAAACTGTTAGAGAATCCACACTTTTAATTATTTACTGAATCATTTTTGCAATTTTAAGGTATAGGAAGATGGAAGAACTTGTTGTTTACTGTAAAAGGAGTAGCCAAATGGGGGAGGCGGTAGATATTTGTGCAGCAATTTTCAAGACCATGTTGAATTTAATTTCCAACACCTCTTTCTCAAGAGACTTGGCAGATCCGTATGAAAATTAGATTTGGCTCGATTTACGGTTTGGTTGGATTTTGTATACTCGAGAAGAAGGTATTTGCAATAGATAAAGAAATGTATCAGTTAGACCCCACAGTCAATTGGCTGGGACTCATCTCTATGGGAAGAACCTTCGGTGTTTTAACCCTTATAGATTTAAGGATTCAAAATTGAATGTACAAGGTCAAAATTTTGAGTTAATTTTATTTGGTGTTGGTCGGAGAATTTGTCCTGGTCTGCCATTGGCATTAAGGTCATTAGGATGATCGCAATAATGCTTGGCACACTGTTAAATACATTTAATTGGAAAATTGAGGGTGACATTGCACCAAAAGACATGCAGGAGAAATTTGGCCTCACCTTGGCCAAACTTCGTCCTCTCCGAGCTGTCCCAAGCCAATAGTTTTATATATAGTTCATATATATATATATATATAATGCTATTCTATTATGATATAATAGAGATGTTTTTTTAAAAGTCAAAGTTTTTATTAGGAGCAAACTACATAAATTTCACTAATTTAGGTCCTAATTATTAAAATTCACAATAGTTTTAAATATTACTTCTCGTATCATATCTCGTTCTTTGGATACATGTAACTTAACTCGATAGATACATGTATTCTACGAATTTAATAAGCAAGATACATGTTTTATTCGTTTGAATTAAATGATTGTACCTGATTTCCTTAATTAAAGGAATAATTGACTATTCTAAAGAATTTTCTGCAATCCAGCATATCAACTATATCAAAATTTTCAAATATATCGCTTTCATAAAATCCGAATAATTGTAAACTTTATCTTCTTTGCAGTAAATCATTTTTATTTCTTTCCTTAATTACATATATTTATATGTCTATCTTCTAATATATATAATTATTTATATAATATATATAATTAAAAGAAGAAAATCATTTTTATTTCTTTCCTTAATTACATATATTTATATGTCTATCTTCTAATATATATAATTATTTATTTAAGGTGTATCTTACGTACAATAATAGTGATGCATGTATTTGAGGGTCCTTTTTTTAGAATGATTTCTACAAATACATTTTGTATCTATTATACATGATCATGTATCTAATTTATATCCTTTAGATACATTTATATATAAAAACTATATAACGACAATATCTACCAAGTTAATAAATCTTCGTTAGATACAAATATACGTATATACCTAATAGACATATGTAGACTTACTTAATATACAATGAAAACAAAAAGATACATTAATTTTTTTAAATACACCAGATCGATACATCTAATAAAACAAGATTCAAAACTTTTGAGATTGAGATACATAAAGTTTCAGATACATATTGAAGAAATCATGTTTAATCCTTCTTCCCATTATCTCTGTCGTCATTTATGACGAAAATGATTAGTTAATAGAGATACAACACACCATCATGAATTTATCAAAAATAGACTTGAAAATTCATAGAATCCACGGCTTCAATGATAAAGAGTTAAGAAGATAATTGATCAATCTTAATTTTAAGGGATGTGAAATCTGATTGAATCTTAAATAATATATGGTGTAAAATATTAAATGTGATAATATATGCATATGTTTAAAAATAGTGATAATATTAGTATATATGATAGTAATGTATGTCTAACAGGTAGTTTAACCTTTTATTATATGATTATGTGAATCCAAATCAAACATACTAGCTATGATTATTGATTTACAAAATATTGAAAACAACTTTAAAATATTGAATCATATCAAATAAATTTTAAACGATGATAATAGTAATATTTTTAAGAACTAAAAGTCTAAATTACTCAAATTGTCGAGACAATACCATGCCCATTATATTGCTGCCAAACTTAGCCGTTTAATAGTTTGCGTGTTACACATATTTGACCGATTTGGTCAAAAATGTTACAGCATTAATTTTATTAGGTAAAACATGTTCTGAAATTTCGAAATTTTATTGTATATACCACTATAAATATATGTCTAGAGCTCATGTTCTTGATCATAAGCCAGTGATAAATTAGTTAAACGCATTTTTTTTAACGTCAATTACTATGGACTATTATACCACTCCTCTAGTTCTCTTGCTTGCCTGGACTTTGTTCCAAGGCTTTAATTTGTTAGTAGCATTAACAAGAAATAGAAGCAGAAAGTTTCCTCCAGGACCCTTTCCATTACCCATAATCGGAAATCTTCACTTATTAGGCAATCAACCCCATAGATCCCTTGCCAAATTCGCTGATTTTCATGGCCCAATTATGCATCTGAAGTTGGGCCAAATAACAACTGTGGTGATTTCTTCTTCAAACATGGCTAAACAAGTGCTCCAAAAGCAAGACTTAGCCTTCTCTAGCAGATCAATTCCTGATACGGTCCAAATGGACAACTTTCACATGTTCTCCGTTTCTTGGCTTCCCGCTTCCCAACCTCAATGGAGAAATCTCAGAAAAATAATGAATTCACACATCTTCTCCGTTAACAAGCTTGATTCTACCCAGGACCTTAGGTATATATCTTATCTAAAAGTTTAAACAAAAATTGATTAATTATGTTTTCCAACACCCAAAATTTATGATGATGAATAACGGTGAGACTCAACCATCCTATTTTTCTATGTTATCACCAACCTCATCAAAATTCGAAAATAAACTTTTAGGTACTGAATCGTGTTTTTTTTGTAAGGTACAAGAAGATGGAAGAACTTGTTGTTTATTGTCAAAGGAGTAGCCAAATGGGGGAGGCGGTAGATATTGGTGGTGCAATTTTCAGGACCATGTTGAATTTACTTTCCAACACTCTATTCTCAAAGGACTTGGCAGATCCGTATGAAAATTCGGGTAAAGAATTTAAGGATTTGGTGGAGGGACTAATGATAGACATGGGTAAACCAAACTGGGTGGATTACTTTCCAGTGCTAAAATTAGTAGATCCACAAGGCCTAAGGCGATATAATTCTCATTTCGGTAAGCTACTAAAGTTTTTTAATGGATTGATAAATGAGAGGATGGAGCTAAGGAAGTTGAATGGACAAAAGAGTAGTGATGTTTTAGATACCTTACTCACAGCCACTGAAGATAATCACCAAGATATTGATCGCAAGCATATAGCTACAATACTTTTGGTGAGCTATCTTTAATTAATACTCACTACTTTGAGAATATCACTTACCTTTATAGTGTTGATTGTTGTTTATTCTTCCACATAGTTTGTGGATGGGTGTTTTGTGTCCTTATATATTTTTGGACAATATTGTGAACATGAGCTATAGCATGTGAATTGAGATAGACCAGATTAGGTTCATTTTTTTTTATCATGATATCAAAGTCAGGTCCCATGTTTGAAGCATTTATTGAACATGCATATAGTATTTTTCAAATTATGAATTCAAAATTAAAAATCATTTCAACTAGATTTTAGTTTGATTTCCAGTAGTGGTCCTTGTTTTTAAAAAAGCGAATTGAAGTCCATTTATAGTACTTGTTCAGTGTGCCCATCTCTTTGAATTATCAAAATCTAATACTAGTATTTTTTTTTCCAATTATATATCTATGTTTTGTGTTATAAATATTTAATCCAGTTGAACATACATCAAATATAACATGCCTAAGTGGTTTCGGTGAGTAATTTTCATCTCAAAGTTGTCGGTGTATCTCAGGACCTATTTAATGCCGGAACTGATACAAGTTCGAACGTAGTGGAATGGGCTATGACTGAGCTTCTTAGATCTCCAGAGATTATGAAGAAAGTCCAAGCCGAGCTCGTACAAGTCCTCGGAGAAGGTAACCCGATGGAGGAAGCTGACATTGCCCGACTCCCTTACTTGCAGTGCATTATTAAAGAAACTTACAGGATGCACCCTCCAGCTCCTCTTTTGGTTCCTCGAAAAGTAGAGCAAGATGTTGAGGTGTGTGGCTACACTGTCCCTAAAGGTTCAAAAGTGTTGATTAATGTGTGGGCAATTGGCCGGGACTCGACTCTATGGGAAGACCCTTTGGTGTTTAATCCTGATAGATTTAAGGTTTCAAAATTGGATGTGCGAGGTCAAGATTTTGAGTTAATTCCATTTGGTGCTGGTCGAAGAATTTGTCCTGGTCTGCCATTGGCAATAAGGATGATACCAATAATGCTTGGCACACTGTTAAATACATTTAAATGGAAAATTGAAGATGACATTGCACCAAAAGACATGGACATGCAGGAGAAATTTGGCCTCACCTTGGCCAAACTTCGTCCTCTCCGAGCTGTCCCACTTCCCCTTTAAAATCCAAAATTAGATGGCTTCCTATAAAAGGCAATGGATGATGAAAACATTGTAACTAATATTTCAAGTCCAAAAAAATGATAAAATAAATAATAATTTAATATAAGTACAAATATTTGTAATTTTGCAGTGAAAGATATTAAAGTTTCCTCAGTAAATGCAAGGGAATTTGAAGACTTAAGTTCGTTCATGCACAGCGCATTTGAGATGTAATTCTTCTCCTTTAATAATTACCTCATGTTTAGTTTTAGTTTTACGTACGTCTCTTTATGCCTTGATCAATTAATTTGCCTCTGTATAATTATGTTTAGGTCTTCAGAATTATATGAAAAAAGCAAGCATACACGATGTCTCACATCCATGTATACATATATTCTTTTTCTCGTATATTACTATACTTGAGTATAAGTTTTGAATATATATTTAATGGGAGAAAAGACATAAAATCACCATTGTAATTGTTTCGAATTTTCAAAAAGACACCTTAATTTTGCGGGTGTCCTATTACCCCATTGAACAATTTCATAATAGTATGTATACCTCATTTTTCACCCAGTACCACTTATACAAAAATATTTGTAAGTCACGCACTAATAATCACTTGACACGTGTTAAAAGTAATTTTTAATTATTTTTATTAGAGTTCTTTGCTTTTCTTTTTCTTTTTCCTTTTTTTTTCTTTTTTTCCTGTTTCTCTTTCTTCTGCGCCTTAATCTCTATTCTTAGCTTCTGCCATTCCTTTCGTCGCAAAGAACTATCGCCAAACTCGCTGTGGCGGGACGGAATTTCCCGGCAGCATTACCAATTATTTGTCAAATTACCACCAATTAATTTATTTATGAAAATAAATATCGTTAAATAATCAAAATCTAAATACTCAAAATATCACCAAGTCAAAATCTGACATTTAAATCACCTCCTTCTCCAACTTCTTACTCCCAAATCGAGTTTTTCATAGTTTCACTATTCCCAAATCTCAAACTTGATTTGTAGGAGGAATAAAATCACTAAACTAATTTATTTTATTTTTAAAAAAATAGAATATGAATGAACACAATAACATTAGTTTTAAAAAAAATGAAGGAAGACATAGATGCCCAAGAAATATGGGTAAGCTACTGATGGTAGGGAAGATGAGAAAAAAGATTTGAAAATTAAAAACTATTTCTAATAAAGCTTAAAAAAAATTTAATATAGGGTTTTTTATATTTTTTCAAAATAAGTCAAATTGGGAGTGTCAAATGGCAATTTTACGTTGGTCTGAAGCTGTAAGAACAGTCCTTCACGCGCCCAAATTTCATGACAACACGAGTGGTGTTAAAATTAGTCAAAAGGGTATATTTATTGTGGATTTAGATTGTTTCGTGGGGTAATAGGACACCCGCAAAGTTAAGGTGTCTTTTTTGAAAATTCGAAACAACTTCAGTGGTGACTTTATGTCTTTTCTCTATTTAATGGCTATAAGACTTTTACACCATCATGTTATGTATGTTATTTATTGGCCAAACACATACACAACCCCTCAAAGTTGCCCTTATTTTTCATTTTGGCACTCCAACTTAGCCTTGTTCCATTTTAACCCTTAAACTCCATTTTTTCTGTACCATTTAAACACTAATACTAATTTTTATGATTTTTTTTTTATTTATGTTCTTCAATTGCAAATTTTTATTTTAAAAAAATAGACGTGTGTCTGTTAATTTTCGTAAAAAAAAATTAACATTGGTGAGCTAACATAAATTTTTTCAAACAATAATATTATTTTTTGAGATTTCTCTGTATTTTTGCATGAAAGTAAATTAACAAAAGTTCTTTGATTTTCTTTCTTAAACATTCAATTAAATTAAACACTACTTATTTATTATTTCTTATCATCTAGGTTATCTAAATTTAACACAAATACTCACTTTTTTTTTAAATATAAATCAATACGAATAAAAAAACTCATCTTCAATACGAGTAAAAAAGACTCTTGTTCATTGCTAATAACACTACTAAAAATGTTAAACTCGACTGACTTTAATTTGTTAGATTGTCGGTGATTTTTAAGAAAGAAAACCAACACAATTTCATCAGTTATTTTTCACATAAAAATACATAAAACTCTTAAAAAGAAATTATTATTTTTTAAAAAGAATTATTTTTTGTTACTTTTTATTTTTTTTAACTAAAATTAACTAACACATGTCGATTTAAAATAAGAAGTTGCAATTGAAGAATATATATAAAAATAAAGAAATCATAAAAATAGTATTTTGTATTAAAATGGTACATAAAAAATGGAGTTTAAGGATTAAAATGGAACAAGGCTTGGAGTGCCATAATGAAATATGAGGGCAAGTTAGAGGGGTTGTATATGTGTTTGGCCTTATTTATTGGCATAATACATAAAGAGGACCTTTAACTTGGCATCAATTCACAACTATGACCTTAAAGTTTGCTAGTGCACAAGTAGGCACTTCAACTATCCAAAAATTTAACAATTAAACACTCTAATCCTACATGGCAAAGTGCGTGAAACACACTTCAATTAGGCGCGTCAGTGGTAAAAATAAAGGCCCCCAACAGTAAAAAAAATGCTTAAATGACTCTTCTACCCTTAATGAATCTCTTTCATATATATATATATCCTTTTTTTAAATCAAAATCTCACTTTACTCTCTTCTTTCTAATTTCTTCAACAACTTTTTGTCATTTTCCTCTCTTTCTTCACAATTTCTTGAACAATTTTACCTTTGATTCGAAGGATGAAATGTAGGAACTTAGGTTAGGATTTTGTAGAGAAGAAAGAGGAAAACGTTGTTCTCCGTTATAAGCATAGGGTCAGAGTTGTTAATTGATATTTATTTTCAGTTTTTTAATTGAAAAATTCACGTGTATTTATTTTAATTAGTTGGCAACCATGTAGAAGCATTTGTATATCACGCACTTTGCCTGGGATATACGAGTGTTTAATTGTTTAAATTTGTGATAGTTAAAGTGCCTACTTGTGCA
>JAJOOR010026953.1:0-15260 GCA_036250505.1 Solanum acaule
TGATGCAGGTTCGGGCACTAGTAGCCAGCGTTGATCGAGCATGGAGTAGACTTATCCGGAGACGGGGGTGAGCACACGGCGTTTTGTACTATTTCAGTCTCCATCTGTATATATGGACTTGTCTTTTTCCTTTCGAGACAGTCCAGTCTCTGTTGTCCAGTTTTGGGACTTGTACTTAGTTTGTAGTAGCTCTGTACTAGTGACTTCCAGGTTCTGGGAGGGATCTTTATTTGTATATATGTTTTTGGTTTGCTTCTGCCTATTTATATTGTTATTTGCCTACTTTTGTTTAATTTCTACCCTCAGACCCATTACTTGTTGTTCCGGGTTACGGGTTGGCTTACCTGCTGGTGGGTTATAGTAGGTGCCATCATGACTTGATAAATTGGGTCGTGACATATTATGATGTAGATGCAGGTACCCAGGATCAGCATCCAACACGCCGTTGATCCAGTTGAGCACTCCAGAGTCAGTGGTGAGCCTCCTTGCATTCCGGAGGACTCTGTTATTTCATTTTTCCTAGTTTTGTTTTATTAGGATGTTGCGGGGTTTGTCCCAACATCCATCTCAGTATTATAGAGGCTTCATAGACAGTCGGTCAGTTAGTGTTGAGTCTCTCATCTGTATGAATGAAAATATTCTATTTTGAGACTCGAGTTGCCTTTTTGACCAGATTTTATCAGTTGGGTTGTTTTATGACCTTTCGTTGCATGGAGTTTTCTATTGAGTTAGGTTTTCTGCTGAGTTAAGAAGCCAGGCCAACGGTTAGCTTGGGGGCCAACAATGGTCTTCGAGTGCCGGCCACGTCCAGGGTGTAGGCTCAGGGCGTGACACTAACCCTAAGCTAGCATATCATAAGCATACTTAACAAATACTATGCGGAAGCTAAATCATGAAATAACTGAAATGATGGGGAATACCCAATACTGCCTGTATAAAGATAAACTATGAGTTTTGGTAAACAACTGAAGTATCAAACTCGAATATAAAGTTGAATCTAACTATGTCTGAAATAAGCCTCTAACTGACTAGAGATGCTGAGACATGTCCCCAGCTAACTCTAGCAAAACTGAAACTAAAACTAAAAGCAACGGAAACATGTATGTCGTCCTTGGAGAATGAGGACTCACCACTTCTACTGCTGAGCTGAATATCGGGAACCAACCTATGCGTGATTTGGAAGCTGAGGACCTGAACCTACATCATGAGAAGATGTAGCGCAGAGTATGCGTTAGTACTTGAAAGGTACTGACTATGCAGGATAGAATAAAACTGAATGATAACATAACTGAACAAAGCATATAACTGGCAATGATATAAAATAAGCATGATACTACACTGCAACTACTTAACATTAGGTAACTGCATGCAATTACCGAGTTTATAACATGCTGAGACTGAAATCTGACTATAACTGATATCGTGGTCAATGCAATAGAATCTGACTGTAAGGGAACTACTAATAATTGACATAAAACCACATGAGCTAAATGTGGAGTCCGATGTATACGCCCCATCAAGTGGACCCAATATACCCTGCTAGAGGTATAGAGGCATGACTGGCGTGATCACTAAAATGATTCCCACAGAGGGGACTTACAACCTACGGGGCACATAGTTTTGGGACTTGAGGGTGACTGACCCTAGTCCACTCGGTATTAAGCTTCTCCTAATTGATTATGTAAATAGCACATTATGACTGAATTTCTGTAATACTGGATAACTCAAAATACTGACATGCTAACTGAAATGCAATATTAATGAACTGATAATGAAACATTCAAATCTGAGGCATGCATAGCTAAAATATCTGACCTAGCATGTGTAATTCATGAACTAAAAGAACTACATAGCTAGGGTTCTGGATTTATGAAGGAATCTACGCAAAAGCATACAAAAATCATGATAATCTGATTAGGAACATTAAAGTAACTAATTCATAGTGATCTGCTGAAATTCTAGAAACCCTAGGTCTAGATAATATTAAGGGAATCAAGAATCTGACTGAATTCTAGGGACCTAATGGGTGAAAGGAACCCACTAGTGAAATCCCACATACCTGGAGACGAATTCCACGAAAAAATCTTTCAATTTCGGCGCTGAAACTGATGAAAACCTGTTGCATTCTTAGACTAGGGCTTGGTCGACTCTTTCTCCTTCTTCTCGTTCAACTTGATGAATTTTAGGAGAATGAGTTGACTTGGGTAAAGTCTAATTAAGTTACTAGGCTGAAACTGACTAAAACTACATAGTTTAGGGGTTAAACGATGTAGTTTAGGGGTCCAATGCATAGGGAAAAGACCAAACGACCACTGACTTAAAAACCGTCGGGGGTCACCGATAGACCATGGCTGGACCGATAGTCCGTGCTGGTCGACCGTTGTTCGGCGATTGGGAGTTGAATAATGGGGGTCTGACCTATGGCCCTGGACCACGGACCGAGGTCTGACCTACGGTCCATAGGACCTGGCGTAGGTCCAGACTTGGCCAAAAATTCCTAGGCTTTCTGGGAGGGGCTACAGGTGGCCATCTATGGACCACGAGGTGATTGTGGGTCACCTTACGGTCTATAGGTGGTGTCCGTTGGTGGCACCTGTAGCTTATGAAATCTGCAATCTGCTGTGTCTAGGATATTGAGTGTTACATTATCTCCCCCTTAGGAACATTCATCAATGAATGAAGACTAGCCTAACTGAAATGGAGGGAAAGAGCTGTAAACCCTACCACTAAACACTGGAAATTGATTTCTGACTGAGCTAAGTTCCAAGGACATGCAAATATGCTGAAAATACAAGTACAAACTGAAGGAACATGATACTAAGACTGAATTTGTGTATGAATGACCGAAAAAAAAGTAACTATTACCTCAAGCTGGAATGGAATCGGGAGGAAAGAGCTGAGGATACATGGCCTTCATGGCTGCTTCTGCTTCCCATGTAGCTCCCTATACGGATCGACTCCTCCACAAAACCTTAACTGAAACGACTTCTTTGTTTCTCAACCTTCTAACCTGACGATCAAGAATCTCAACTGGCACATCCTTATAAGTGAGGCTATCCTTCACAGCCACACTCTCTAATGGCATTATTTATGCTGGATCACCCACACACTTCTTTAACAACGAAATGTGAAAGACCGGATGCACTGCTGCTAGTTCGGCAAATCTAATTCATAAGCCACTTTACCAACCCTTTTCAAGATCTTGTAAGGACCTACATATCTAGGACTCAGCTTTCCTTTCTTGCCAAATCTCACCACCCCCTCCATAGATGACACATTATGGAAAACCCAATCATCAATTTGAAGCTCTCACTCCCTTTTCCTTACATCTGCATAGGACTTCTGGCGACTCTGGGATGTCTTAAGTCTATCTCTAATGAGTTGCACTTTCTCCATAGCATCCTGAACTGAATCTGGCTCTATCAAGACAACTTCACCTACTTCAAACCAACCAACTGGAGATCTACATCGACGCCCATACAATGCCTCGATCGAAAGGGCCATCTGAATGCTGGAATGGTAGCTATTATTGTAGGTGAACTCTATAAGAGGAAGGTGATCATCCCAACTACCCTTTAAGTCGATCACACAAGCTCTTAACATGTCCTCTAAGGTCTGAATGGTATGCTCTACCTGACCATCCGTCTGCGGATGAAATGTTGTGCTAAGATTAACCTGAATACCAAGACCTTTCTGAAATGACTTCCATAAATGAGAGGTAAACTGAGGACCTCTATATGAGATGATAGACAAAGGTACCCTATGCCCCATGACTATTTCATTAATGTAAAACTTGGCATAGTCCTCCGTCGAATCAGTAGTCTTGATGGCCAAAAAGCGTGTAGACTTAGTAACTCTGTCAATGATCACCCAATGGAGTCATGTGGCCTGCGAGTATGAGGTAAACCTGTAATGAAGTCCATGTTGATCACTTCACACTTCCAAGTAGGAATGTTGATCTCTTGAGTCATACCCCCTGATTTCTGATAGTCTACCTTCAGTTGCTGACAATTAGGGCACTTAGCCACAAAATCTGCTATATCCCTCTTTATGCCATTCCACTAAAAAACTTCCCGCAGATCACGGTACATCTTAGTTGCACTTGGATAAATAGAATACCTGGAGTTATGGGCTTCTGCAAGAATCTATTGTCTCAACTCACCCACCTTAGGAACACATAATCGACATTGATAGCGAAACACACCATCTCCTCCTTGGGAGAAAACCTCAACTCTCTGCTGATGGATTGCACCCTTCAGTTGAAGTAATATCGGATCACTATCTTTCTTTTCCTTAACCTGCGCTACCAATAAAGATTCTGACCCATTTTGAATTGTTACACCACCATCTGATATGCTCATAAGACGAACTCCCAATAGAGCAAGCCTGTGAACATCCTTTGCTAGCTCTTTTCTTTCTTCCTCAACATGTGCTACACTACCCATAGATAGTATGCTAAGAGCATCTGCTACTACATTGGCCTTACCAGGATGGAAATGCACACTCATATCATAATTCTTGAGGAACTCAAGCCATCTCCTCTGGTGAAGATTCAACTCTTTCTGGGTGAACATTTACTGAAGGCTTTTATGGTCTGTGAACACATCTACGTGCACACCATACAAGTAATGTCTCCAAATCTTAAGTGCAAACACCATTGCTGCAAACTCGAAGTCATGAGTTGGATAATTCTTCTCATGCACCTTAAGCTGCCTAGAAACATAAGCTATAACATTACCTCGATGCATCAACACACAAACTAGGCCGAATCTGGATGCATCACAATAGATAACATAATCGTTTGAACCCTCTAGTAGAGTCAAAACCGGAGCTGTAGTCAACCTAGTTTTCAGTTCTGCGAAGCTCTTCTCACAATCATCTGACCACTAAAACTTGACCTTTTTCTTAGTTAACTTAGTAAATGGAGAAGCTATGGATGAAAATCCTTCAACGAACCTTCTGTAATAATCAACCAAACCCAAGAAACTTCTGATATCTGTAGGAGAGGTAGGTCTAAGCCATTGTTTCACTGCTTCTATTTTTTGAGAATCCACTCGGATCCCTTCGCTAGATACTATATGCCCAAGGAAAGCTACTAATTCTAACCAAAACTCACACTTGCTAAACTTAGAGAATAACTATCGATCTTTGAGAGTTTGCAGAACAACTCTCAAATGAATCGCATGTTCTTCTTCACTCCTAGAGTAAATGAGGATATCATCAATAAAGACGATAACGAATAAGTCCAAATACTTCCTGAACACCTTGTTCATCAAAACCATGAAAGCTGTAGGAGCATTGATAAGTCCAAATGACATAACTACAAATTTATAATGACCATACCGAGTTCTTAAGGCTATTTTTGGAATGTTACTATCTCTGACTCTGAGCTAATGATAACCGGATCTGAGGTCTATCTTCGAAAAATGACTAGCACCCTGAAGTTGGTCAAACAAGTTATCAATCCTGGGATAGGGTACTTATTCTTGATTGTGACTTTGTTCAACTGTCGATAGTCAATGCACATCCTGAGAGATCCATCTTTATTTTTCACAAATAACACTAGTGCACCCCATGGGGAAATACTGGGTGTGATGAAGCCCTTATCTAGAATGTCTTTCAACTATTCTTTCAATTCCTTAAGCTCAGCTGGAGCCATTATGTAAGGAGGAATTGAAATAGGCTAGGTATCTGGAAGGAGATTAATTCCAAAGTCGATTTCCCTTTCAGGAGGAACTTCGGGAAGATCTTCTGGAAACAATTTTGGGAACTCATTGACCATTGGAACTGACTCAAGAGTTGGGGTTTCGGATCTTGAATCCTTAACCCAAACTAGATGATAGATATACCCCTTGGAAATCATCTTTCTGGCCTTAAGATAAGAAATGAATCGACCCATAGGCGCTAAGCTACTACCCTTCCATTCTAAGATTGGTTGATCTAGAAACTGGAAACAAACGATCATAGTTCTACAATCAACTAAGGCATAATAAGAATGTAAACAGTCCATGCCTAGAATGATATCGAAGTCTACCATTTCTGAATCTACAAGATTTTCTTAGGTGACTTTCTGAGAGACTTTGACTGGGCAATTTATGTATACCCGTCTAGCTATAACTGGGTCACCAACTGGAGTAGAGACTGAGAAGGGTTCTGAGAGAGTTTCTGGACTAATATCGAATTTGACTGCTATATAAGGAGTTACAAAGGAAAGAGTAGCCCCTGGATCTAACAAAGCATAGACATCTAAGTTAAAAACTCGTAACGTACCAGTGACCACATCATGAGAATCTTTCTGATCCTGGCGAGCCTGAAGAGCATACAACCTATTTTGGCGGTGACGGCCACCTGTACTAGATGAGTTACCCTGCTGAGTTGGGCGACCTGTTAGTGTTGCTGAAGTTGTAGACTGAGTTCTACCACTATTACCTCTTTGACCCTGTTTAGAAGGGCAATCTCTCAACCTGTGACCAAACTGACCACACCCAAAACATCCTTTCTTTCCTGCAAGACACTCGCCCGAATAGTTCTTACCACACTTAGGACAAGTTGGGTAGGTCCTAGTACCTGAAACACTCCCCCGAGACTTAGAGCTTGATGCCCTACCTTTCTGATCCTATCGAAACCTGGAGGATGGAACACTAGCTGATGAAGGTGCTGGGGATGAAGATTTATGTTGAACCTGCGAGCGATTTCCACCACCCGATTTCTGTTGAGAATACTCATAGTTGTCTGTCCTAGCTTTCTTATTCTCCTTAGCCTGTTCCCTAAGCTTATCTCCCTGAACCCGCTGAGCATGAATGATGAGCCTAGAGATGTTCATATCTTCCAGCAACATAGCATTTCTGCACTCGGTTTTCACTAAGTCTAACACTCTATATAGAAACTTATTCATTTGAGCCCTGGAATCGGCAACCATGTGAGGAGCATACCTGGAGAGTTGGGTGAACTTGAGTCCATACTCTTGGACTGTCATGTTACTTTGCCTCAAATTCATGAACTCCTGAGTTTTAGCCTCCCTCAACTCTCTTGGAAGAACCTGGAAAGAAAAGTCTCACTAAAGCATTCCCAAGTGATAGGAGCTGCATCTGTACACATGTTTCCTTCCTTTGAGTAAACCAAATGTGAGTCACATCCTTAAGCTGGTAAGATGCCAACTCAACCCTATCATTCCCAGTTACCTGCATCATTTCAAAGATCTTCTTGACCTCATCTATGAAGTTTTGGGGATCTTCTCCAACTTGCGACCCTAAAAACTCCGGAGGATTCATTTTAACAAAATCACGGACCCTGGCTGTAGTCAACCCATGATTAACATTTGCAGAAATTGGAACCTGCTGGTTGTTCTGGTTGGTCACACTCTGAGCCAACATTTGGATAACGTTCCGAAACTCTGCATTCGAAACTTCCTGATCTGGGACTGGAGGAACTGCGTTAGCATTCCTTTGGTAAGCTTTACGAGGAGGCATGATCTGAAAAGCATAACGACGAGTTAGAAATGAGAAGTTGGATCATACCTCACGCACGGTAAGAGTAGCAAAAAAGTGAAGTTTTTCCTAAAACACTTCGTAGCCTCCCTCTCATTAGATGTGGTGCACTTCACACCCATAAAAAATACTCTACTTAGTGCGGATTTTCAAATATCCTAGGATACTTAAACCTAATGCTCTGATATCAAGTTTGTCACGCCCTTAGGCTCCCCCTTGACGTGGACACGGGACCTAGGATCACGAGTGACCCCAATCTAACCTTGAGCTGGCATATCATAAGCATACTTAACAAATACTATGCGGAAGCTAAATCATGAAATAACTGAAATGATGGGGAATACCCAATACTGCCTGTATAAAGATAAACTATGAGTTTTGGTAAACAACTGAAGTATCAAACTCGAATCTAAAGTTGAATCTAACTATGTCTGAAATAAGCCTCTAACTGACTAGAGATGCTGAGACATGTACCTAGCTAACTCTAGCAAAACTTAGACTAAAACTAAAAACAAAGGAAACATGTATGTCATCCTCGGAGAATGAGGACTCACCACTGATACTGCTGAGCTGAAGATCGGGAACCGACCTATGCATGATCTGGAAGCTGAGGACCTGAACCTACATCACTAGAAAATGTAGCGCAGAGTATGCGTTAGTACTTGAAAGGTACTGAGCATGCAGGATAGAATAAAGCTGAATAATAGCATCACTGAACAAAGTATATAACTGACAATGATATAAGATAATTATGATACTATACTGCAACTACTGAACATGAGCTAACTGAATGCAATGACCAAGTTTATAAATGCTGAGACTGAAATGTGACTATAACTGATAATGTGGTCAATGCAATAAAATTTGATTGTAAGGGAGCTACTATTAATCGACATAAAACCACATGAGCTAAATGTGGTGTCCGATATATACTCCCCATCGAGAGGACCCAATATACCCTGCCAGAGCTATAGAGGCATGACTGTCCTGATCACTAAAATGATGCCCACAGAGGGGATTTACAACCTATGGAGCACGTAGTTATGGGACTTGAGGGTGACTGACCCTAGTCCACTCGGTATTAAGCTTCTCCTAATTGATTATGTAAATAACAAATTATGACTGAATTTCTGTAATACTAGATAACTCAAAATACTGACATGCTAACTGAAAATGCAACATTAATGTACTCATAATGAAACATTCAAATCTGAGGCATGTATATCTGAAATATCTGACCTAGTATGTGTAATTCATGAACTAAAAGAACTACATAGCTAGGGTTCTGGATTTATTAAGGAATCTACGCAAAAGCATACAAAAATCATGATAATCTAATTAGGACACTAAAGTAACTAATTCATAGTGTTCTGCTGAAATTCTAGAAACCCTGGGTCTAGATAATATTAAGGGAATCAAGAATATGATTTTAGGGACCTAATGGGTAAAAGGAACCCACTAGTGAAATCCCACATACCTGGTGACGAATTCCATGGAGAAATCTTTTGATCTCAACGCTGAAACTGATGAAAACCTGTTGCGTTCTTGGACTAGGGCTTGGTCGACTCTTTCTCCTTGTTCTCATTCAACTTGATGATTTTTAGGAGAATGAGTTGACTTGGGTAAAGTCTAATTAAGTTACTAGGCTAAAATTGACAAAAACTACGTAGTTTAGGGGTTAAACGATGTAGTTTAGGGGTCCAACACATAGGGAAAAGACCAAAAGATCCCTGACTTAAAAACTGTCGGGGGTCACCGATGTACCAGACCGATGGACCATGGCTGGACCGACGGTCCGTGCTGGTCAGCCGCCGTTCGCCTACTGGGAGTTGAATAATGGGGGTCTGACCTACGGCCCTGGACCACATACCGTGGTCTGACCTAGGATCCGTAGGTCCAAAATTGGCCAAAAATTCCAGGGCCGTCTGGGAGGGGCTACAGGTGGTTATCCACAGACCACCAGGATGGACCGTGGGTCACCCTACGGTCCGTAGGTGGTGCCCGTCGGTGGCACATGTAGCTTCTGAAATCTGCAATCTGGTCTGTCTAGGATACGGGGTGTTACAAACATAATAGAGACTCACGTTTGTTTAACAATATTTGTATTCAATATTAATAAATTTATGTATTTACGTTCATACTTGTATCTTTGTGTAAATAATTATATCTCAGTGATCAAAATTATATTACATAAATGCCCATGTATTTGTATCTTTATCAAATATGTTTACAAATACACTACAATTATCATAACTTTGTATTTCAAACAACCACTTATAATATACACTATAATTATTATAGTTTATCCGATAATGGATATCAAAAAACAAAACCAACTAGCCAAATACTTTATCAAAACGATTCTTTTTCAGATTGTGGATACAATATTTATCAAAACGATAACACATACAATATTTATCAAATGGATCTTCGATTGCACTAAACATTACAAAAAAATATTTCTACAAACATTCCATATTCATTCTTATTTTTCATTCAAACAAATTAAAATTAAAACTACCCAGCAAAACTAATGCTCCCACTTAGTTCATAGCAGGAACAATTTACAATTATCAAAACTTTCCATAGCCATTTTTGAATCAATGGAATGTTAAAAATATATATTCGAAATTTGATGAAGAAGGGGGATTGGTGCCCTAGTCATTTACTTTTGAAATTGTAAGTGATGAGAATTTTGAGTAATATGTTAAAATACTTTTTTCGTGATTTTCTCCTTTCTGTTATTAAATAATTGTATTCTTACAAATCAAACAAATAAAAAATAAATAAATTAGAAGAATAACTAACTGAAATATTGACATTTTAAATATAAATATTGAAAATGTTGACAAGAAGTTTTATTAAATGCTAAAGTATTGACGTTTTGAAAAATTTCTCAAAAAAATAATTCCTTTCTACCCAAATTCAACTTGATCTACCACAAATACCTTGAACCCTTCTCTTGCTCTCACTTAGAGCCATCAAAATGGGCTTAGCCCATGAGGCCGACCCAATCCAACCCGTTATTGGGGTAGGGTTGAGATATGATTTTTCAATCTCATTTAAAACTAAGGCTTATAAGCCTGACTCATATAAGCCCTTGACACTTGAGGCTTGATTTGGACCAGACGCCCATGGGCCAGAACTATTTATTTAAATGTAACTTACAACAATCTCACTAGTATATAACTAATTACTTAAATTCAAGCTATGTTGTTATATTACGAATCTTCTCAATTTTTTGTACATCTAGATACATGTATCTCAAAATACATAAACTCAAAATTAGGTTAATTTGTTCTAGATACACTCTATCCAAGTGAATTCGCATGTATCTAGAATACATAAATAAATTCCCGCCTTCGATTACCTTCCACCTCACTCGTCACTCTCTTATCTCGCTAGCGTATCTAGGATACATCACACCAAATACATGTATCTTGCGTATCTAGTATCCTAGATACATGCTAATCACACTAAATTTTTTGCTAGTGTTACTGAAATAACACCATTATTTGTCATATTTGATTTGAGAATCTTCTCATTTCGTGATGTATAGAATTTAAAGTTTGAAAAAAAACAATGAAAAAAAAAGAAAAAATATAAGGGCTAGCCCGCCCCAGCCCTTGGCCCTTCTAGGATTAAGTTGAGTTGAACATTTTTAGGCCCTTCCAAATGAAGGGTCAGCCCGCCTTAGCCCATCAAATTTCTTGGTCCGTGAAACTTGGGTTGGGTGGGACTGAGCTGGCCCTTTTTGACAACTCTACTCTTACTTCCATCATCTTTACACTCCAAAGAGCTGATGAAAATCTAAGCCTATCTTGCAACTCATCTCCCTCACCCAGAGAATCCGCCAGATTTTACGCTCAGATCTGCCACCCCTATCAATCATCTGTGAACATAAATAGTGTCCTAGCTTCTCTAAAATGACTGAATTCAAACGTTCACATTTTCAAAACTTTTGAAAACAACAAATACAATTAAAAATCTGTGATTCAGATTCAAATGTTAGGTTTATACATTTATTACTTCATGTTCATCTTATCTTCGTTGCCTCTCAATCTATTCAAAGAAGTGACTTCTTGTTTTATTGTTATTTTTGAATTCGAGCAACCCATATTTCAAACTAGATGAGCCCTGGCTTTTCACTATAAATAGGGCTCTTAAACTTTCTCAACAGACAGAGATTTGGACATCAAAAAGTCTTTTCTACAACCTTAAGCTTAGAGCTTCTATATTCTGAGTTTCTTTTGACTAAAGTTCTTTGCTACGTCCTTTGGAAAATCTGTCTGGATCGATAGCGGAGTATAAGACTCAAAAGCACTAATTCGTTGCCCCTGAGAAGGTCCGTGTTTCTCCTCTATCACCTTATTTAATTCATAGAGCAAAAATAGTCTTTTGAATGTCTTGCTATTTGTTAATTTTTTGTTTCAAGTATTTGTTATAATATGTTTTTAGTATGCTATATGACTAATTGAAAGTAGAAATCCTAACAGAAAAATTATTGGTTCGTCAACTCATCACATATGTGATTAACTTTGTTGCTCGTCGAATTTCTATTATTGAGACTAGTTAGAATTTGCTATACTCTTGTTCTGCTTCGAAATTGGTATCTAAAGGATAAAATAAGTTAGCAATGCTATTTTAGCAAATCTGGAGAAAATGTTTTTTATTGTTGTGAAACATGATTTGCAATTTATACTCTTTTTCATAGAAGTCGTGATTTAAATCATGTGCACATACGAATCCACATTATAGATGGTGGCTCTATTAAAAGAAAAAGAATATTGGTTGAGTGTTTGAGTAAATGTTCTTCTGCCGATTCTTTTGAGCTCTACGTTTTGTTCTAGATGTCGTAAGGTTTATCCTAAAAGAAAATTGCTTTTTCTACTCGATACATTTGTTAGTATAAACAATGTAGCCTTTTTCTTCTTTTTTTTTCGCCTGAACACGTCATTGTGTTTTGAGGTTATAAAAAAAAAATCTTTTTTTTTCTCACATAAAGTTGTGCCATCTTTTAAAGTATGGGAGAAGGCACAAGTACCCTAGACTATGACCGAAATCTCAGGGACACCCCTTACCTAAACTAAGATTCTATTATCCCTTGAACTCATTTTATATATAATATTGTACACCTTTTGGATTATGTCGCACACCCCGTGACTCCACGCAGTTGAGGCACGTGGGATATATTTGGATTCCACGTAAACCAAAAAGATGTACAAAATTACAAATAAAATGAGTTCAGGGGGTAATAGGACCTTAGTTTAGTTAAGGTGTGTCTCTGGGATTTGGGTCATAGTCTAGGGAGGTACTTCTACCTTTTCCCTTTAAAGTTAGATGTCTATTTGTTTACTTGGATTAACATAACTTTTATTATGAGACTTGGCCCCTTTAAGAGAAAATAATTTGCAGAACACAGATATGCTTCCTATATATAACACCGTTTCTCACAGATAGGCATTTGCTATTAAATGGATACATCTGTTTATATATTTTGTTCACTTGAAACTATTGTTTCCTTGTCTAATGTGTTGTGATGATTATTACCAATTTAATGACGATAAAAGTTACCTTGGTTTAATTTTAAAACTTGATTAGATGAGATGTTTGTTTATTGTCCTAGCATGCTCATGAATATATTAGTTAAAGGAATTTTCTTTTCTTCCATCAACCTAAAGTAATAGAAGAATGTACGTATTGGTTGGTTAGGTGTTACAATTTACTTTATGCTCACTGTTAAGGTATTTATGTTGGAGTTGAATAATTAAAATGTATATTTGCATCACCTAACAGTTAGTTGCATTTCTAATCCTTATTCTTGTACACGTACACTTTGGGAGCAAAAATGGAGTCTCCACGAAAGACTCTTGCTACCGCATTGTCTCTTGCCGCCGCTAGACTTTGAAAATGTGCATCCTCCCTTTCCCTATGTGCCTCTCACTTCCTCAAAACTCATCCGAACTGAAATGGCAAAAACAGCCATGAAAATCCGGAAAATTACTCTATTTTAGTCGTTATTATGTTTGCTTTTATTGATATTTGCTGATATGTATTATGTGAAATCTGATGAAACTATCAATATAACGAGCAAATGATAGCTAAGATGATGAAAAACTGTGAAACTCCATTGAAGGAGAACAGAGAGAATATCTCAGATTGTATATAGAATATGAATGAATAATTGTGTATTACAATTGAGTAACAACTATTTATAAAACTGCTATCTGTAACTAACTCTAATTATCAACAACTAACTAACTCTAACAAACTATGGTGACGTGGACAATAGAACCTTCCATCCTCTTCTACAAATATCATCTCAACACCCCCTCAAGTTGGAGGTGGGATCAACACACCCAACTTGTCTAAAACAGCTAAATGTTTGATTCCTGTAAGTGCCTTAGTGAGGATATCAACCAGTTGATGATCAGTTCCAATATGATGCAATGAAATAAGACCTTCTTGGAGCTTGGTTCTTACAAAATGACAATCAATCTCAATGTGTTTGGTTCTCTCATGGAACACAAGATTCCTGGCAATTTGTAAGGCTGATTGATTGTCACAATAAACAGGAAATGGACCACTTCTATAAACTGTAAGCTCCTCAAACAATCTATCTAGCCAGACCAATTCACCAACTACTTTCCTAAGAGACCTGTATTGTGCTTCAGCTGAAGAGAGTGAGATGGTTTCTTGTTTCTTGGACTTCCAACTTATAGGACTAGAACCAAGTAGCACAATGTATCCAGTAATAGATTTCCTGGAATCAGGGCATGATGCCCAATCAGAATCACAAAATGCTCGAACATTATAGTCATCAATAGAGGTCATAAGCAGTCCTAATGTGGGATCTTTCTTAAGATATCTGAGCATGTGATATGCAGCTTGCATGTGAGGCTCTCTAAGATCTTGCATAAACTGGCTAAGATGTTGTACTACCTATGCAATGTCCAGTCTGGTATTGGTAACAAAATTCAACTTACCAACCAATTTTCTGTATGTACTGGGATCTGAAATAGGCTTCCCCTCATTTGCCTTGAGTTTAACTGTTGCATCCAGTGGAGAACTAAGAGAAGAGTACTCAGAACAATGGTATTCTCTCAGAAGGTCTAGGACAAAATTTCTTTGTGAAATGAGAAGCCCAACATCAGTGTAACGAATCTCCAGGCCTAAGAAGTAATGTAGCTTACCCAAGTCTTTTATCTTGATATGGTTGTGGAGGAATCCTTTGAGACTATCAATTTCTTCAAGGTCAGTTCCTGTTAGTAGGATATCGTCTACATAAATAACTATGAACACAGTGGAGGCACCCTTTTTTCTGTAAAACAAGGAGTAATCATTTAAGGAGTGAGTGTAACCCCTTGAATTGAGGGCATCAGACAACTTTGCATACCATTTGTTTACATCCCTATTCTATTCGAATAGGGCGAAACGTCGCGGTGACTCAAAAAATAATCAATTGATTCAATTTTAAAAGAATTTTAAGAAAATAAGAATTTTAAAGGAGTCGCCACCTAATTTTAGGAAAATTAGGAAACCATTAAGTGATCTACGAAACCATTAGATTCTAAGTAAGGGGTTCAAGTTATTTCGAAGGGAAGGGGTTAGGCATCCTTCGAAATTCACAAATGTGGATCCCGATTGAATTCATTTTTTTCAAATTGAGGAGTATGATAAAATATTGTACAAGTATAATAAACATGCAATATACACAAGTAATATGATAAAACAATAATATAAGAATCGGCCTAAATTTGCCTATCGTCAATA
>JAJOOR010026954.1:0-22603 GCA_036250505.1 Solanum acaule
GGTGAGTCCTCATAGATTCGAGGACAATACCCAATATGTTCTTTTATGTCTTTTTAGTATTGTTTAAGTTGTGTACGGGATTAGTCCCAAATTTTGTACTCTAAAGTATTAGATGTTTTGAGACATCATGTATAAAGTCTAGAAAGTCTTCCGCTTGCTATTGTTTCTTTTTTTTTATGAAATGTTTTCTTGGTAAAGAAAGTTTTTAATTCCAAATGGTTTTAGTGTCTATGCGATGAATGAATGCTAAGAGGCTTGTATTAGACCTCTTCGAGGTTGAGTACGCCGGTTACGACAAGGGGGTGCTCCCGAGTCGTGACAGCAGTATGTGCCAATCTAGAACTTGCCTCGTTGGTCCTATTAAGGTAATCCCGGCTAGGAATTGGGAAATGATCATAGGCCCTTGTTCAAATAAGTCAACTTAAGCCTAAAAAGATCCAACCAAAAGAAATAAATGCTCCCTTTGATCTAAATGTTTGAACCTAATGAATGCCACTTCTTTCAATACACCTAACTTACCGTCCCTAAAAGACTATTTTGGCCCTGGTCTCACCTTGGACATGTACACCTTAACTTAGGCCAAAAGCCTAAGTTGAGGGTGGCTGATTCAGAAGTTGCCTAAATCTTGGCCCTGGTCCAACCTCGAATATTGTGCACCTCAACTCATGCAAAATACATAATTTGAGGGTAGCTATGAAAAAGGAAACTGAAATAAAAAGGGTATGAAAAGAGTTTTTGTAGAAGAAGGAAAAGGATAGAAAAAGATGTGACTGAATTCAAAAGAAACAAAAAGAGTGATAATGATGCTAAATAACAAAGAGTGAAGAAGTAAAAGAAAAAGAAAAGTGAAAAAGAAAAAGTGAAAAACAAGAGCGAAAAAGTCAAAGTCACATCTATGCTGAAATAAGTCAAGGAAAGCAGAAAATGAAAAAAAAAAGTCAAAATTGTTTGAGAAAAGAGGTAAATAGCCAATGTAATGTCAAGGAGGACAGAAAAGTCACTAAAAATACCCAAATGTATCCTACCTGACACTAAGCCTATGTTACAAGCTAATAAAAGTCCTATAGTGATCCTAGTGACTGGTCTGGAGAGTCTATGCAGTGAAAATAAGGGCAAGTCTATGGTATTGAGCACTAACTGTATTTGAATTCACTTCTGAGTTTGAGTGTTGACTGAATCCTTAAGCTTAAAAAAAATCCAAATTGTTGTGTGAAAAAGGATTTCTTTGAAGTGAGGGCACTAGCTACATTGTTGGAGAGTTGTACCTTGGGGATTGTTGAAAGTGTATGTGATGATGTCTATTGGCCTGTCTGTGTCATGTTTTGATCCTCATGAGTTAGCTTGTTGAGTATAAATGTAAAGGTTTGCAATTGGTGATGTAATTAATCGAGAAAGCCATGTGATTGCTTGAGTTTGTATGTTTGCTTCTACATGAGTGTCATTTAGAGTTTTAGTGTGTCGCTTGAGGACAAACAACAAGTTTAAGTTGAGGGTGTTAATATACCGTGATTTTACGATATTTTTGATGCATTTCACTTAGAGTTTGTGTGTGTCTTGGGATATTTTGTTATCAATTATAATGTTTTTATGTAATCTTTTGCAGGAAATCCGTTCGTAAGCGATTGACAAAAAATGGACTGAAATGGCAGCAGCAGCAGCAACTGACGAAGGCAATGACGGACCGCAGGTTCCACGACGGCCCGTGGGTAAAGTTCAGGGAAGTGTTTGGAACCCCGAAGGCAAATCACGCCCTGTAGAGTGAATGACAGACCGTCCTGCACGTCCATTGTTTGGATCAGAAAGTTTGAGTTCCAATACCTAAACCATAGAGGTGACCCACAGTCCGTAGGTCCTGTTGTCTGTAGAAACCGCGTCCTGAACAAATTTTCCTTATTTTCGTTTCCTATTTGGTTTAGGATTTAAATATTATAAATATTAGTTGTCATTTCTGTTTTTAGGGGTTACACAATATTCGAGACTTTTGTTTTGGGTCTTTTGGAATGATTTTGCAAACTTTTTGGCACTTTCATTCCGAAAGATAGTTTAAGCAAATTGCACTTTTATTTTCAATCAAAGATTTCCGTTTTGATCTATTCTAATTGTAAGTTCATGATTTCTTTTAACCCAAATATGAATCATGAATTCTCAAGCATGAGTAGCTAAATCCACAACTAGGGTTGTGGGAACCATGAGCAATTAACAACATATGACTAATAACTAAGTAATTCTTGAATAGTGTTTATGCATGTATTGTTAATCCTTTCGTTTAAAAGTCTTTCAAGCGGTGCGCAACATTAGAACTCGCCTCGTTCCTACATGCCTTACCAAGAGGGTAATGAATGAAAAAATAATTAAACAAAAGAGATTTAGTTAAGGATTTGTGTAATACCTCGAAAACTAGTAGACTAAACTAGAAGCCTTAAGTTAGGGTGCTAGGGTTTGATATGAACAATAGAGTCATAGATGTAATACCCCGTATTCTAGTGATCAAAGCTAGGGATAAATGTGCGGTGTGGCAAACCATGGAAGAGGGAAAGGACCTATGACACTTAGAGATTTGATAAGGAGAACATTTCCTACCTTGGCAACTTGGCGATGTGGGGCGCCATCAGACAAATGACTAGGCGATTAGCCAAGTGGAACCCCATCGCCTAAGGGGATGCCCCCAAGGGGCCAAGATGAGGGAGTTTTGGGTGAGCCAGGTCAGACCTCGCCAACCAGTAGGCGCATCGCCAACCTGCCCCCTCCATCTCCCAAGTGGCCTGCTCTACCAAGGGGACCTACTGGAATATTTGGCGGACCAAGGGTCCACTTGGCGAGTCGCCAAGTGCCCTTGGCGAGCCAAAATGGGGCTGGCAGGTAACTTAAGCTAGAATATTAAGGGTTATTAGTTATTTATCCCTAATTTGAAACTGTATTGATTAATTCTTCCCAAATAAAGTGTATAAGCTCTTTAGACCCAAGTTTCACTCACTTAAGTCATTCTCCCTAGAATCCAAATAAAACCCAACTTCATCCCATCCAAAGAAAATTCTCTCTCTAGAAGAAAAGAAGAAGAAGAGAAGGAAGCTAGGTCAACTTCCTCCATTGATTCAAGACTTGCTATGCTTTATATCCAAGGTATGTTAGCTTATTCATCTATGGGTTCTTCCACCCATAGAGCCCCTTAGTTTTCCCCCAATTGTGAAGGTAAAAACCCAATCTAAGCTAGGGTTTCTTGCTATGTTGTGGGTAGTGATGTGTATGATTCCAATTGAGTGGATAATACCCAATTATGATTGATTTAGCTTTGAATTGGGATATTATGATGTATTCATGTGATTTCTATGGTTAACCCTTGTCCAATTGATGAATTTGATATTTTGTGAGTTTATGACATGAGGGGTGGAATTGAGGAATTTTAGTTGATCTTCTAAAAATCAATGTCATGAGTAGTAATTGTTCAATATTAGGAACCTATGGACATGAATGGAACTAGACTTGTTCGTATATTATGGATCTTTACTTAAGAAGTCAAAGTTGAACTTCCATTATGAATTATGACTAAAATCACCTAGTAATGAAAAATGTGATTGAATGACTTGTGATCCAGATATAAATGATGATAGAGTGAAGTAAAGCTTTGAGAGTAAGGCTTCTAGTCATATGTGTTGAATCACTAGGGCTTTGAGAGTAACGTTAATCTGACGAATAGAAGTCTATTAGGTAGAATTGTGGTGAAAGGCCTATACTCACCTAACCTACCTTATGATTGCTTGAAAGTATAAAGTGATAGAATCACTTCAACCTGGATTTATTGTCAAAGACATCCTTCCATGAGACATGAGTGTTAAGCAAGGCTTAACAAGTAAAATCTTGGGGTGTATGCTTGGCTCCAAGTGGATATTGACAATGATATGGAGTGTCACACAAGATAGGGTCCGGTCTCCAAGAAGAAAGGAGAACCACACCTAGTTGATGTGAGGACTATCCAAGTTAAAGGGGGAACTCTTACGAAGTAGACTGTGGGTTTTCCCAAAGTTAGGTCTCATGAGATGGGAGCCTTTACATAGTTGAGTTAAGGTTTCTAGTAGCAATCTCCATATCCAATGAACTAAGACATGCTTGAAGAAGCATCTCATAGTGTTCAAAAGCATAAATGAACTAGGACTTACTTAATGAAGAACCTTATAGTGTTCAAGAGTGTAAATGGATTAAGACATGCGTAAGGTAGTATCTCATAGGGTCCATGTTAATAATGAACTTAGACATACTAAAAGGAGTATCTCATAGGGTTCAACCTAATAATGAACTGAGATGTGCTAAAGGGAGTACCTCATAGTGTTCTAAATTTAAAGAGAGGATCTAGGTTCCAAACCAAGAAGTATTAGTATGAGGACCTAAAAGTTGTACATAGCATGAACTATATTATGGGATGCTATTCATGAGTTGCACAAGTATGACATAAGGTTATTCAAGAAAGTAGTCTTTTGAGTGATGTATCTTGAGATATGATTGTGCTATAGTTGCCTTCCTAGTTAGTATTTGACTAAAGGTAAGAGAATCTCTTGGTTATGAGAAATAAGCTAATAATGAGACCAATAGAAGGTAAGTATGACTATGTTGACTTCAAGGTTACACTTAGTGTGAAGGGTATTATGGGATGCCTTTCATGCATTGCACAAGTGTGCTTTGAGGTTACTTAGGAGTATAGTGACCTTATTGTAGAGAAGCTTAAGACTTGACCATGTAGATAGACTATGTTTAAGATGACCAAAAAGGGGTACTTCGGTTGGATGGTATTATGAGATGCTATTCATGCATTGCACATGTATGATTTTTGGTTACTTGAGAGTAGTTCTATTATGGTATAGTTGACTAAGAGTTGAGTAAATCTTATATGATGCCTAGGTTGGAGACTTTGCTTATTATTATGATATTGTCTCTTATGCTTATATTTTATGTTTCATGAAGTATTTCATATGATTATGGAGTATGTCTCATGTTGACTAATCCTTGTCTTATGCTCTTATGATTATGCTAGCTAACATATTTAGTACTTTTTGTACTAACACATACCTTGCCTACATTCTAATCAAATGTAGGGTTTGGAGTTTGAGTTCTACTCTTGGAGATAAGTTTGTAGAAGTTGTGAGGAGTTGGAGAATTTGTGAGTCCTCATAGCTTCGAGGACAGCACCCACTATTTCCTTTATGTCATTTATTTTCATGTTGACATTATTGTATGGGCTTTGTCCCAAGAGTTTTGTTCTAAAGTTTTATTAGATGGTTTGAGACAAAAGTATAGAGAGACTTCCGCTTGCTTTTATGAAAAATGACTTCGATTGTATGGTTAAGAGGTTTTAACTTTTCCGTACTTTTCTATTATCTTATATTATGTTATGCTAAGGTCTTGTATGAGACCCCTTCGGGGTCAAGTACGTCATGTTACATCTAGGGTATCTCTCTGGGTTGTGACAAACTTGGTAATCAGAGCACAAGGTTTAGAATGGTTCTAGGATTGTCTCAAACCACGTCTAGTAGAGTCTTGTTCATAAATGTGAAGCGCACCACATTTATGAATAGGAGGCTATTGGATGCTTAGGAAATCTCACTTTTTCATTCTCTAAGTCGTTCCTTAGAGTTTGGTTTTAGTAGGCCCTTCTTCTAATTTGTGCCCGTTGATTTTCAGGGTATGACTAATACAAGGGCAAATGCTAGGAGAGATGAGGAAGGTAATAAGGAACAGGAGGTTTCTCTCCAAGTTCCACACCAAGCTCCTCCTCAAGCTCTTATTGATGCGGGGGCTATGACAAATGTGGAAATAAGGCCGGCTCTCCAAATATTGACTCAAGCCTTGACGGCTCAAGTTGATACGGAAGTAGTTTCTCCGGCTAATAATGTGAATTCTGCGGCTTTAAGGGTGAGAGAGTTTTTGAGGATGAACCCTCCGGAGTTTTATGGCTCCAAAGTGGAGGAAGATCCTCAAGGTTTTATAGATAAGGTATATAATGTGCTTGCTATCATGGGATTGACTTCGGTAGAGGAATCGGAGCTAACCGCTTATCAATTGAGAGATATAGAAAAAATATGGTATGAACAATGAAAAGACTATAGGTCGGTAGAAGCGGGCCCAATAGAGTGGGAAGGGTTCAAAGAAGCATTCCTAGAGAGCTTCTTTCCCCTAGAGTTGAGGGAACGAAATATGCAAGAATTCATTAACCTTCGTCAAGGAGGTATAACTGTGAAGGAGTATACTGTACCACCCCGTAATTTAGTAAGTTGAACTAGTGAGTTCTAGAGCCTTTGGTAAAGGTTTTGGAGTGTCATATGAGGGTTAAAACTTGTAAAAATGGTTCCCGTACTTGGAATAGGGGTCTTAGGGATTAAACGTCCGGGTACGACTCCCCAAGGACCACCCAAAGGGTCCTTGAGGAGGACCCCAAAACAGTCCCTAAAACTGGAATTTGGCAGCACCTATGGATGTCATCAACTGGCTGTAGATGGACCCACGCCACGTAGGTTGGGGTCGTGCGTCAAGGTCTGTAGTGGCCTGCAATTTTTGAGCTTCAGAACTCATCCACGGAGGTGACTCACGTTCAGTAGCTCCACCTATGGTCCGTAGGTGGAGGGTCATAGATCAACACAGTTTTGTCAAGTTTAGTTTTAAGTTAGGCTTTGGGGGTTAATTTAGTAATTAGTTAGGGGTTAAGGGAGGTCGGTTAGTTAGTAAATTAGCCACCTATAAGTACTTAATAGACCCCTGAATCTAAGTCATTAACTCATTCATCTAAGACCCCAAATTAATCTCAAGAAATTCTCTCTCTAGAAGCATGGAGAAGAAGAAGAAAAGAGAAGAGGGCAGCACCTAGGTCGAGTTTTCTCCATGGATTCAAGCGTTGATTAGGGTTTTGATTAAAGGTATGTGCAGCTTAATCATTCATGGGTTCTTCCACCCATAAATCCCCCATAGTTTCCCCTCAATTGTGGACTCAAAAACACAATTCTAGCTAGGGTTGTGATTGGATTGTGGGTAGGGCTTGGGTGTGATTCTAATCTAGTGGATAGCACCCAATTATGATTGAATTAGCTTTGTTAAATGATATTATGATGATTTCATGTGATTTCTATGATTAACCCTAATCTAAATTAATGAATGTGATTATTGTGGGTTTATGCCATTAGAGGTAAAACTAAAGGTTCAAAGCTGATTTTCCTAAATCAATGTCTTGAATACTATTTGATCATAGTTAGGATCATCTAATCATGAATTGAACTAGAATTTATTGAATAGGAAGGAAATTGACTTGTGAAGTTAGAATTGAACCTTTATGAATCAATTATTACTAAAATCACTTAGTAGTAAAGAATGTGATTGAATAGCTTGTAATTTCGACATGGATCATGATAGAATGAAGTTAAGCTTGAAAGTAGGGCTTGTAGCCATCATTATTAGGGACTTGGGGGTAAAGTCAATATGATGTGATCTTGTAGTGTATTCTCTTTCTCTTAAACACTTAGGCGTGAATTGCTAGGAGATCCAAGGGTTCTCTCACATAAATGGATTCTAGGTTTGCTTAATAACCTAAAATGAATCAAATCATGTTAAACCAGAATAGCTTGAAGTTGTGATGTATTATCCCTTTATGTATAGCTTGGCTTAGTAGGGTAAGACCAAGGTTGATAGCTTAGGATGAGGATCTATTCCTTCCTAAGGGATAGCTTGACTTAGCATTGTAGGATGCATGTCATGGTAGCATGAGTTAGTAGTAGTCATGGTATCCTAGGATTGAGGATTTATACTCTCCTATGGGTAGCTTGAACTAGCATTGTTAGGATGCATTCATGGTAGCTTAACTTGGTTTGGCCAAGATCATTTCATGGTAGCTTTGGGATAGTGGACTTATACTCTCCTAATGGTAGCTTGACTTGCATTGTAAGATGCATTTCAAGGATAGCTTGAGTTAGATTGGTCATGGTAGATTGGGATTAAGGACTCATACTCTCTTAAGGATAGCTTAGGGTTGAGAATCATACTCCCCTATGGATAGCTTGTATTTGTATTCTAGTACTCTTGTAAGGTTAGCATGACTTATTTGGTTTAGGACTATTTCATGGTAGTTAGGATAGGACACTTGTACCTATCCTAGATTAGCTTTGACTTGCATGTTAGTATGTCTTTCAAGGTAGTTAGCCTAGCTTAACCTAGTTATGTTAGTAAGATGATAGCATGGTCTATCCTATTAGAGGGTTATTCCTTGGATAGCTTGGACTAGTATGATAGTATGTATGCATGGTAGCTTGACTTAGCATAGTAAGGTCATGTTAGTTAGATTATTAGCTTGGTCAAGCCTAGTAGGGTGCTATTACTTGTTAGCCTTGAATTGATGTCTTGTATTCATTCATGTGTGTTGACTTGCTTAGAACTAAATAGAGAAGTACCCTATATGAATAGAGGCAAATAGTCAAGAGGGACAAGCCCCAACCTAGTGAGCATTCATAATGGTCTAAAGGAGTACTTAGTGTGGATAGTATTATGGGATGCTATCCATATATGGCACAAGTATGACTTGAGGCTAGCTGTGAAGGGTTCCCTTATGTAGTATGACTTAGCTTGGGTTGTTGCCATAGTTGCCTTCCAAGATATGATTGACTAAGGTGTTAGTTCCTTTGTTTTTATGAAGTAAGCTATTAAGTAAGACCTTAGGAGGGTGAGTATGACTAAGATGACTTCAAGGCTATGCTTAGTGTGAAGGGTAGTATGGGATGTCTTTCATACATTGCACAAGTGTGTCTTGTGGTTACTTAGAAGTATGGTGCCCTTTTGGTAGAAAGACTTAAGAGTTGACCATGCATTTAGACTATAAGGGTAAAGATGACCAAGAGTCTATTATGCTTATGTGATTATGAATTGTCTCCTATGCTCATTAACTATGTCTTATGATTGACTTATGTTTTATGATGATTATGTTGGAGACCATGCTATGACTATGATGATTATGTTATGACTATGCTTTTATCTCTTATGCTTATGTCTTATGTTGACCAACCATTTGAGATGCTTTTATGATATTGTGCTAGCTTTCATACTTGGTACATTTTGTACTAACGCATATTGCCTACATTCTAACCAAATGTAGGGTTGGAGGCTTGAGTTGCTTCGGAGGCTAGGTCTCAATGATCTAGAAGAGTTGAAGATCTTGGTGAGTCCTCATAGCTTCGAGGACAACATCACTTTACCTTTATGTCATTTCTTTATGTTTTTAGACTTTTTATGGGTTGCGTCCCAAAGACTTTTATTCAAGAGTTAATAGATGG
Source organism: Solanum acaule (assembly GCA_036250505.1). NCBI lineage: Eukaryota > Viridiplantae > Streptophyta > Magnoliopsida > Solanales > Solanaceae > Solanum > Solanum acaule. Next base: position 9,297 of record JAJOOR010026954.1, read on the forward strand.
TTTGAGACAAAGGTTCTAGTAAAGACTTCTACTTGTTGCTTTTATGAAATATGACTTCGATTGTAAAAGATTTAAATTGTTCCATACTTTCAATTCTATTACCTATGTTATGATGCAAAGGGCTTATATTAGACCCCTTCGGGGTTGAGTACGTTGTGTTACGTCTAGGGGGTACCCTTGGGTCGTGACAAACTTGGTATCAGAGCACAAGGTTTAGAATGGTTCTAGGATTGTCTCAAACCACGTCTAAGTAGAGTCTTATTCATGGGTATGATTTGTGACACATATATGAATAGGAGGCTATTGGATGCTTAGGAAAAATCTCACTTCTTCATTCTCCATGTCATGCCATATATCTATAAGCTCTCTCTCTCTTATCTCATATCCAATGGTCTTTAGGATGTGACTATTAGAAGGGTTTATGCTATAAGGAGTGAGGGAGAAAGGTTGGTTGAGGTGCCAATTATGGCTATGTGACTTGGTAAGATTTGAGATGATAGACTTTGATGTTGCCTTTAGTATAAATGATGTTTCATTGTTGCCTTTATGTTATGATAGATGTTTAGAAGAATTTGTGTAAGCTTACTCCTAAGGGGGGGGGGGGGAGGGGGGGGAATATTAGTCCTACCTAGCAAGTTTATTGTGTGGTTATGTTTAGTTGTTGGTAGAACCCGACTTAGCTATGATGAGTTTTGAGGTATGTTGATAGATTGGTTGAATAGGGTGTTTGAGTAATGCCTAGATGGGTTGAGTGAATAGACTCCTCTACGAAGGGTAGAAGTGTAATTCACCATGGTTTAGAATCATTTTGTGTCGTGATGTGAAATCTAAGTAATGTTCATGAATTAGGGTTCCTAGAAATGTTCACCTTGAGAGGTGTGGTGAGTATGAGAAGTTTAGTCCCGGTTTGTTAAGCTCATGTGAGATCTTGAGCGGTATTAGTAAGGTTGCTTGTGAGCTATAGTTGCTTAGTGAGAACCTCTCTAATTTAGAACTACCGGTAGAGGTCTTGGACCAGCAAGTCAAGAAATAGAAGAACAAGGAAGTTGTTCCATAGATTGGTAAGGAGTGTTCTTTAGTAAGGAATATGGTTAAGAGTGCTACTTCGGAGGCCAAGGGCCAATGAGATGTCCTCATCCTTTCCTTCTACTCTCTTTCAAGCTTGAGATGGTAAGTTCCTCTTGATTTGCTTTTATGAGAAGTCATGTGTGAATAGTATGTTTCCATGATCTCCTTATGTGATGCATGTTAATGAAAATGCTTAGGTCTTGTTGGAAATGATTAAAATGAATTTTTTTTCTCATGAGGTAGTTCTTTGAATAGAATTGCATGTATACTTCATGAGTTGATTATGAGCATGCTTAGTATATGGAATTGAAGTTTTTTCCTTGATCATGTGCATTAGATGTAGTGAATGCACAATGGGCTGCTACGTTAGATTTTAGACTTTAAGAATTGTTTAAAGTGTCATTCGAGGACGAATGTTCCCAAGTGGGGGATATTGTAACACCCCGTAATTTAGAAAGTTTAACTAGTGTGTTCTAGAGCCTTTGGTAAAGGTTTTGGAGTGTCGTATGAGGGTTAAAACTTGTAAAAATTGTTCCCGTACTTAGAATAGGGGTTTTAGGGGCTAAACGACCGGGTACGACTCCCCAAGGACCACCCAAGGGGTCCTTGAGGAGGACCCCAAAACAGTCCCTAAAAACTGGAATTTGGCAGCACCTACGGATGCCATCTACTGGCTGTAGATGGACCCACGCCCCGTAGGTTGGGGTCGTGGGTCAAGGCCTGCAGTGGTCTGCAATTTTTTAGCTTCATACCTCATCCACGGAGTTGACTCACGTTCAGTTGCTCCACCTACGGTCCGTAGGTGGAGGGGTGTAGATCAACACAGTTTTCGCAAGTTTAATTTTAAGTTAGGCTTTGGGGGTTAAGTTAGTAATTAGTTAGGGGTTAAGGGAGGTCGGTTAGTTAGTAAATTAGCCACCTATAAGTACATAATAGACCCCTCAATCTAAGTCATTAACGCATCTAATACCCCAAATTACTCTCAAGAAATTCTCTCTCTAGAAGCAAGGAGAAGAAGAAGAAGAGAAGAGAAGAGGGCAGCACCTAGGTCGAGTTTTCCCCATGGATTCAAGCTTTGATTAGGGCTTTTATTAAAGGTATGTGAAGCTTAATCATCCATGGGTTCTTCCACCCATGGAGCCCCTATAGTGTCCCCTCAATTGTGGACTCAAAAACCCAATTCTAGCTAGGGTTGTGATTGCATTGTGGGTAAGGCTTGGATGTGATTCCAATCTACTGGATAACACCTAATTATGATTGAATTAGCTTTGTTAAATGATAGTATGATGATTTCATGTGATTTCTATGATGAACCCTAATCTAAATTAATGAATGTGATTATTGTGGGTTTATGCCATTTGAGGCAAAGTTGAAGGTTCAAAGGTGATCTTCCTAAATCAATGTCTTGAATACTAATTGATCATAGTTAGGATCATCTAATCACGAATTGAACTAGACTTGATTGAATAGTAAGGATCTTGACTTGTGAAGTTATAATTGAACCTTTATGAATCAATTATGACTAGAATCACTTAGTAGTAAAGAATGTGATTGAATAGCTTGTAATTTTGACATGGATCATGATAGAATGAAGTTAAGCTTCAAAGTAGGGCTTATAGCTATCATTATTAGGGACTTGGGGGTAAAGTCAATATGATTTGATCTTGTAATGTATTCTCTTTCTTTTACACACTTAGGCATGAATTGCTAGGAGATCCAAGGTTTCTCTCACATAAAAGGATTTTAGGTTTGCTTAATAACCTAAAATGAATCAAATCATGTTAAACCATAATAGCTTGAAGTTGTGATGTATGATCCCTTCATGTATAGCTTCGCTTAGTAGGGTAAGACCAAATTTGATAGCTTAGGATGAGGATCTATTATCTCCTAAAGGACAGCTTGACTTAGCATTGTAGGATGGATGTCATGGTAGCATTAGTTAGTTGTAGTCTTGGTAGCCTAGGATTGAGGATTTTTACTCTCCTATGGGTATCTTGAACTAGCATTGTTAGAATGCATTCATGGTAGCTTGATTTGGTTTGGCCAAGACCATTTCATGGTAGCTTTGGGATAGAGGACTTATACTATCCTAAGGGTAGCTTGACTTGCATTGTAAGAAGCATTTCAAGGATATCTTGAGTTAGGTTAGTCATGGTAGCTTGGGATTGAGGACTCATACTCTCCTAAGGATAGCTTAAGGATGAGAATCATACTCCCCTATGGATAGCCTGCATTTGTATTCTAGTACTCTTACAAGGTTAGCATGACTTTGTTTAGGACTATTTCATGGTAGCTAGGATAGAACACTTGTACCTTTCCTAGAGTAGCTTGGACTTGCATGTTAGTGTGTCTTCCAAGTTAGTTAGCTTAGCTTAACCTAGTTATGTTAGTAAGAGGATAGCATGGTCTAGCCTATTAGAGGGTTATTCCTTCGATAGCTTGGACTAGTATATGTATCCATGGTAATTTGACTTAGCATAGTAAGGTCATGTTAGTTAGATTATTAGCTTGGCCTAGCCTAGTAGGGTGCTATTAATTGGTAGCCTTAAATTGATGTCTTGTATTCATTCATGTGTGTTGACTTGCCTAGTACTAAATAGAGAAGTACCATATATGAATAGAGGAAAATAGTCAAGAGGGACAAGCCCCAATCTAGTGAGCATTCATGATGGTCTAAAGGAGTACTTAGTATGGATAGTAGTATGGGATGATATCCATACATTGCACAAGTATGACTTTAGGCTAGGTGTGAAGGGTTCCCTTATGTAGTATGACTTAGCTTGGGTTGTTGCCATAGTTTCCTTCCAAGACATGATTGACTAAGGTGTTAGTTCCTTTGTTTTTATGAAGTAAGCTATTAAGTAAGACCTTAGGACTGTGAGTATGACTAGATGACTTCAAGGCTATGCTTAGTGTGAAGGGTAGTATGGGATTCCTTTCATACATTTCACAAGTGTGTCTTGAGGTTACTTAGAAGTATGGCGCCCTTTTGGTAGAAAGACTTAAGAGTTGACCATGCACTTAGACTATGAGGGTAAAGATGACATAGAGTCCATTATGCTTATGTGATTATGAATTGTCTCCTATGCTCATTAACTATGTCTTATGATTGACTTATGTTTATATGATGCTTATGTTGGAGACCATGCTATGACTATGATGATTATGTTATGACTATGCTATTATTTCTTATGCTTATGTCTTATGTTGACTAACCATTTGAGATGCTCTTATGATGTTGTGCTAGCTTTCATACTTGGTACATTTTGTACTAACGCATATTGCCTACATTCTAACCAAATGTAGGGTTGGAGGCTTGAGTTTCTTTGGAGACTAGGTTTCAAGGATCTAGAAGAGTTGAAGATCTTGGTGAGTCCTCATAGCTTCGAGGACAACATCACTTTACCTTTATGTCATTTCTTTATGTTTTTAGACTTTGTATGGGCTGCGTCCCAAAGAATTTTATTCAAGAGTTAATAGATGGTTTGAGACAAAGGTTCAAGTAAAGACTTCCGCTTGTTGCTTTAATGAAATATGACTTCAATTGTAAAAGATTTAAATTGTTCCATATTTTAAATTATGTTACCTATGTTATGATGCAAAGGGCTTGTATTTGACCTCTTTGGGGTCGAGTACGTTATGTTACGTCTAAGGGGTACCCCTAGGTCGTGACATGCTCTTAAGTTCACCCAACTATCTAAGTATGCTCCAACTCTAGTGGTGGACTCGAGGGCTAGAATGAATAAATTTGTGATGGGAGTGTCTGACTTGGTAGAGAATGACTGTCGTTCGGCAATGCTTATCCCAAGTATGAATATTTCAAGTCTTATTGTTCATGCCGAACAAATTGAGGAGCAAAAGCTCAAGAAGATAAATAGGGAGGTAAACATAGCTAGAACCGATGATGTAAACTTTTCTAATGCTAAGTTCGATGGATAAGGTAGACATAAGTCTAAACAAAGGTATTCCGGCCAAGATTCTTACAACACCCCTAGGTTTGACAAAGAGAAAGGTAGTGGATCTCCATTGCCTAAGTCTACTTGCTACAAGTGTGGGAGGAATCATTATGGTAAGTGCCTAGCCGGCACGGATGGTTGCTCTGGATGTGGAAAGGATGGACACAAAATGAGAGATTGTCCGGTTCTTAAGGCTAAGGGAAGGGAGGATAAGAAAGTTTCCTCTTGTGGTCTGGATGAGAGTGCTCAAAATAAGAATAGGTTTTATTCCCTCTAATCTAGAGAGGATCAAGAATGATCTCCTCATGTTTCTTCTGGAATGCGACTTGTTAAGTGGGACTTTAAAGTTGTACTTACTATGAATGTTATTTAGAAGAGTTTGTATAGGCCTACTCCCAAGGGGGAGATGGTGTCCCTATCTAACAAGGTTATGGTGTGTAGATGTGTTGCCATGATTTCCTCGTATGATGCATGTTCGTGAAAACTTGTGTTTTGAAAGAAAAATGAGTTTATGAGAATTGTTTTCCTCATGTTGTGGTGCATTTAGTAGAGTTGCCTATTTTGACTTCATGAGATGAATTGATGAACATGTTTTAGTATGCTTTTGAGAGTAAATTGCATATGACCTCCATAAGAGTATGTTGAGCATGTTATGACTAGGAGATGGTAGTCCCTCCTTGAACATGACTAGTTATGAGAATTTCATGCATAAATGGGTTGTTAGATGTAGTTCCTACTTCTTTGTGTTGCATTGAGTATGTTTAGTTTGGGAATGAAGTTTTCGATGCTATTCATGCATTGCACATGTATGCTTTTAGGTTACTTGAGAGTAGTTCTATTATGGTATAGTTGACTAAGAGTTGAGTAAAGCTTATATGATTCCTAGGTTGGAGACTTTGATTATTATTATGATATTGTCTCTTATGCTTATATTTTATGTTTCATGAAGTATTTCATATGATTATGGATTATGTCTCATCTTGACTAACCCTTGTCTTTTGCTCTTATGATTATGTTAGCTAACATATTTAGTACATTTTGTACTAATGCATACCTTGCCTACAGTCTAATCAAATGTAGGGTTTGGAGTTTGAGTTCTACTCTTGGAAATAAATTTCTAGAAGTTGCAAGGAGTTGGAGAATTGTTGAGTCCTCATAGCTTCGAGGACAACACCCACTATTTCCTTTATGTCTTTTTTTTTTATGTTGAGACTATTGTATGGTCTTTGTCCCAAGAGTTTTATTCTAAAGTTGTATTAGATGGTTTGAGACAAAAGTATAGAGAGATTTCCGCTTGCTTTAATGAAAAATGACTAAGATTGTATGGTTAAATTTTTTTAAATTTTTCGTACTTTTCTATCATCTTATGTTATGATATGCTAAGGGCTTGTATGAAACCCCTTCGGGGTCAATTATGCCATGTTACATCTAGGGTGTCCCCCTGGGTCGTGACAATTTGTTGCTATCTAATAGTCTGACTTTAATTAGTTGACGTGAGGGTGAATACCCAACTCAATTGACATAATGACTAATCTGGGGTAAATGAAAGGGTTAGTAAAGCACACACCCGTAGACTTACCAAGTTGCGAGTGAAAGTCCCTACTTAGATTACTGATCTTAGGCATATTTATATGCCTAGAAATCTAATAATGCCCACATTTAAGCTAAGTTTGAATTCAAAATGTGTTTGATTATAGTCTTATCGAGTCTTTTGGTAGTTTATGAGCTAACCAACATGATTAGTTATTTAGGTGAGCTCAATTAGAGAAACGAACACGAAAATGAACAATGAGGGACCACAAAAGATATGAGTAAAAAGAACGCAAGGAAGAAGCTAGAGGAAATGTCACTTAAGGCATCTCCGTATCCGATGCGGAGAGGAATTATAATTTTGCTCGCAAATTCTAAATCTAGGCAGAGTGCTTCGTGCCCTTTCCACGTCGCGGAGAAGGAGTCCCAAATTGATTCAATGAAGCGAGTTTGAGGCAGAACACTCTGTGGAGTGCCCGCATCGTGGATAAGAGAAAATTATATCAGAACGAAATGAAAGAGTGCCTCCGCGTCGCTCCCCTTGGTCCCTGTTTTGGCCGTTTCAACTTTTAGTATAAATAGGTCATTATTTTATTTTATTAGGATATTCTTTTTCTGGGTTTTGAAGAACGACGACTTGGGAGACCGTTTTCACCATATTTAGGGTTCTTTCCTAAGCTCTTTTATTTTTGATCTCTTTATGTTTATTAAACATTGCTTGGTTGAATCTTGGATTATGAGTAGCTAAATACCCTAGTTCTAGGGCTGTGGCTACAGGATGATTGTAATCTATTAATTTTTCATTGGGTTAATGTCAATTATCATATGAATCTTTCTTATGTTCTTGCTTTCCATATTTCGTGATTGATCAGCATTTAAATAAATATATTGTCCAAATTGAACTCGGGAGAGGAATAAGAGGATAGAACGTGGGACATGAGAAGCATGATTAATTCTTATTAACTAGGGTTAATTTGTATCTAGGATAGGGATATAACTAGAAACCGTGTTTGGGTCACTATACAGGAAGAAATCGTAATGCTCAGTACTTAATCCAGCCTATCCCCGCTCAACGATGTAGTTAGGTTGTTATTTATCGTAGGCGATTAGAGGTCGGGAGACCATGATCATACATTCAACCCTGTGATTCATTGATTTGATAGTTGATATAAAGCCATTTTAAATGATATTAATTGCATGAATCCTGATAAAAGTTGCAGCCCTGGACTTTACCCAATCATTGTTTTTAAGCCCTTGAAATTGAATCGGGATTGTTAGATTTTGTTGAATTCTTAGAATTAGACACTAAATCACTTTTGAAATCTTGGTAACACTTGTGATTAGCTGAAAGTTAGAGAAATTGAGTGATTCTAAGCGTAAGTCCTTGTGGGTACGATACTCGACTCTTTATAAGAGCTACTTTAATACTTGAACAACCACGTACACTTGCCTGCGCGATTTAGGTGCAACAATTTTTGGCGCCGCTGCCAAGGACTTTAAAATTAGGAATTATCTAATTTTTCTGATTTCTAAAGTTAAAATGCAAGTGTTGACAATATGATCTTAGCATTTCATTGCTGCAGGTTGTATTGGAACTTCAAACTGGACGACGATCAAGGATTAGTATCGCCTCTAGCGGAACGGGAAAGATTCGTGCACTACCGGAGAAGGCTAAGACGGCTTACTTATCTGGTCCATCTTGTTGTTAGTGAACCAACATCTCCAATAGCAAGAGTTGAGCAAGAGGAATCTGAGATAATGGATGAGATGAAGGTAAGAAACGTTGAAATCCCACGTACCACCAATGTGACATCATGTATTTAGAAACTTACTACTGGTGGAAGGTTTGAACTGAAGCAGAGTATGGTGCAACTATTGCACACTAATGGGCAGTTCACTGGTCTACCACACGAGGATCCAACAGTCTACATCCAAAACTTCCTCGAGATTAGTGATACTTACACTCTATCTGGAGTAAACAAAAATTACGTAAGGCTCACCTTATTCCCCTTTTCTCTACTTGGGGAAGCAAAAAGATGGTTAAACTCAGAGCCCGCGAACTCAATTACAACCTGGAATGACCTTGCACAGAAGTTCCTCATCAGATATTTTCCATCTGGGAAAACAGTTAAGTTGAGGACCGACATTTTGAGTTTTAGACAAATAGGGGGAGAGAACTTGTACCAAGCTTGGGACAGGTTTAATTCGATGTTCATGAGTTGTCCACATCATCATCAGTCTAATGAGGTCTTAGTCCATACCTTTATTGAAGGATTGGAGCCTAACACCAAAATTCTACTTGATTCAGCTGCAGGTGGTCAGGATTTGAAAAAGACATATGTTGATCTATTCACCTTGCTAAATAGAATCTCACAGGGTAACCTTGAATGGAATGGAGGAGGGGTGAAACCTGTGATACAAAAAATTGCATGTATGCTAGAAGTAGATGCACTGACTGCTTTAACTGCACAGATTGTTGCGTTGCAGAATATTATGAACATCCACTTCTGCAATCTAGCATTGGGATAACAGCCCGTGCAAGTAAATGTAGTTCAACAACCACCAAATTGGTGTGAGATCTACGGAGGTGGTGATCATAGTGCAGAGGTATGTGGTGAAAACTCGGATTCTGTTAATTTGGTAGGCAATGCACAACGAGGAAGAGGCCAGCAGAATTATGGGAACTCTTATAACCTGAGTTGGCGCAACCATCCTAACTTTTCTTGGGGTGGAAATCAAAATTATGGTCAAGGCCAAAATTAGTATAGACCCCAAAGAAATGCACAAGGGTACCAACCACAGGCCCAACGAGAACAGCCTAATAAGCAATCTGGTAACATGAGCATGAAGGAGATACTGAAAAAAGGATCATGGCTGATCAAGCCTAGTGAGCTGATGATGTGAGAAATAATCAATTGCCTACACTGAATCTAGAGAAGCAATTCAAGCAGTTTGCTAGTGCCCAAAACTCATGACCGCAAGGAGGTTTACCGGGTATCACTGATCCAAATCCCAAGCAAGTAAACGTGGTAGGTACTCATAGCGGTTTGCAATTTGAGGAGTTAGCTCTTAAGAAAAGAAATACTGAGGTTGTGAATAAAGAGAGTGAGCCAAAGGAGGGCGAAGTTGTTGCACAAGAAGAAAGAGTGCAACCAATAGTGAAACCACCTCCTTCATTCCCTCAAAAATTCAAGAAACAGAAAGAGGATGAATGTTTTGGTAAGTTTCTATCTTTGTTGAAACAAGTTCACATTAACTTGCTTTAGGTAGATGTTTTGCAAGGTATACTCAAGTATGCGAAATATGTGAAGTAGATTATGGCAAACAAAAAGAGGCTGACCGAATATGAGACTGTTGCACTTACTGAAGAGTGCAACTCCAGAATCCAAAATAAGTTCCCCACTAAATTGAAAGATCTGGGTAGCTTTACGGTACAGGTCACTATTGGGCAAAGCATTCATGCGCGGGGATTGTGTGATCTAGGAGCTAGCATCAATTTGATGCCAACTTCTTTGTACAAAAAACTGGGGTTGGGTAGTCCTTAACCTACTACCATCATCTTATAGTTGGCTGATAGGTCTGTAGCTAGGCCTGAGGGTGTTGTAGAGGATGTTTTAGTGCAAATGGGACTATTGATTTTCCCAGTAGATTTTGTTGTGCTAAATTTTCAGCCAGATCCTGAGGTCCCATTCATCTTAGGAAGACCTTTCTTAGCTACTGGCAGGCTATGAAACATGTAGCAGCTGGGCAACTTACTATGTGAGCACATGATAAAGTGGAGGTGTTCGATGTGTATAAAGCATTAAAGCTGCCAGCTGTGTATGAGGAGTTTCTGCCATAACTGTGATAGATCTTGAGGAATAGGCTTGCTACATTGCATCTAAGAACCCTTTAGAGTGAGTGTTAGTAGGGGATGATATTTATGGGGATGTTGACGCATAAGAAATGGTGCAATTTCTTGATGTGGCACTTGTAGGTACATCTGGAGATCGATGGGAACCTTTAAATACTGGCACAGAGCTACATATCGGAGCTATTATGAAATCTAATATGTGTATGGCCCAGGTTCACAAAGGGCACATGTATGCTTTTGGTGGTCTGATTACCAAGATAGGTCGTGCTGCAGGTGTCCCTGAAGAAAAATTGGATTACATAGCACCTCTATATCCAGCACTCGTGTACATTACTAGAACAAAGGGGCCTGACACTGATTTTGGCCCAACTCTAACTACTGTTGAGCGCCATAGGAGGGACGAGTTGATTATGGAGAGGATGTACAGCCTGGAAATGTTACGCCACCAGAATGGCTGACAGGTTTCTACTGATTTGCACTTGGACGAGGTTGCGAGGCGTTACCCTCTGAATGACCATGCTAAGGCCCTACTTGATATTGGTCCTAAGTATCGAGAGTCGGTCGACGATGATATTCTGACCGATGAGGAAATATTGCGGACCAGCTCAAATGTGGATTCTGACTCGGAGAAGGAGATAGACCCCGCGCAGGCCGGTGATGAGGCCGACAGGGGTGATGCGATGGAGGACTGATCAGGGAGTGTTTTCACCTTACCTCTTGAACTATTCTGGATTTTTATAAAGCATTGGGGACAGTGCTATTGTACAAGTGTGGAGTGATGGTGAAAAACATATCTGGTATGTATATATATTTTTATGGTTGAACATTGTTAGAGTCTGTTTTTGTCTTTGTTTTGTTTTTATTTTGGGTTCCTTGGAAGTTGTTTTCGGTTCTTTGGCCAGTGATAGTCCCTTTGAACAGTACAAGATACAAAAAGATTTTGTCTCTGTAGGATTGAGTTAGTAGTCGTAGTTGAGTCACGTTACCCAATGATAGATTGATGACAACCGTCTTAAGGGCAACTTCATCACTGAGTCTTAGGATGGTTTGTGCTGAAGCTGAAATTCTGAAAGGAATCTATATGAAAAGCATGCTTGAAATTGATATATGAATGCAGCTGAACTTTTTTGTATATGACTTGAATAATGCAACTTAAGCTTAATTTGGACCTTGTGCGTGATTTGATTGTGTTGTTGTAATTGATCCAGTCTTAAGTATAACTTGTGCCATGAGTGATGAGTTATTGTAATATCCATGAATGCATCTGAGTCTAGATCTTGCCCGGCTTGTTATTAAAGCGAAATACAAGTGTCGATGTGTTTAAAAGATGATAATAGGCCTTCTTTGAATTGTCTGGAATTTTAGCTTGTTAAGAAATAATATCTCTAGTATAGCCCAAATTGAGCCTTTTTAGCCTTGATTTTGTTCTAACCCACATAAGGAAGTCGGATCCATTTTATTGATACCGTTAGCTTTGATCCCAAATCCCTAATGCATTATGTTAGGAGGAAAAGCGAAAACACCGGAAAGAGTAAATAGGGTGGAAATATTAGTTTGTTGGAGAAGAGTGAAAAGAGATGGCAATGATACCCCATGAAGTTGAATGAGATTGAGATCTATGAAGAAAGATGGGGTTGACGAAAAGAAATAGTTGTGAATGTAAGAAAGAAGTTGAATATGGTGCATTAGGTAGGATAAGTCACTAATTTTATCTAAACGAATCTTCCCTTACCTTAAGCCTACATTACAACCAAAACAAGTCATGTTTGATTTTGAACATAACACATTTTATTAGTAGAGATGTACATAATGGGCAAGCTTATGGTTCTCAATGCATACATGTTTGATGTTGTTGTTGAGGGAGAGTGTACCTTGTTGCATAGTCCTTAAAGTATATTCAATTTGTTGAGTTGAGTGTGTGGACTTGTCACGCCCCAAACCCCATTAAGACGGACAGGCAGTCGATGCCCTAAAGTCCTGAGAGAACCAACATGTAACATGTGCTTACTATGCATATAACTATAACAATCTTAAAGATGGAACAGGTTCACATAGGATGTCGCGGTATGAACCAACATAAGTAGACCTAAAACTTATATACAAGACTTGGCCGTTGAGGCCACAACTTGTTATGGGACAGGACGTAACTGAACTATATACATTAGTTTACAAAACCTGTAAAAGATAGAAAACATTAGTTTAGAGCGGGACAAGGCCCCGCTTTACCTTTAACTATCATACAGCAACAAAATAGGTGCCAAGACTCGGTAAGCCCCAAATCAACCTGGAGCTTCACCAATAGCAGCTAAGTACCTGTGCTCCTACTAACAAGGCGTACAGGCTGGAATACATGTGCCTGCAGCATAAAATGCAGCGTCCCCGTAAGAGACGTCAGTACCAAAAAATGTACCAAATATGTAAGGCAATAACATATGTAAAGCAAGGCTCAAATGACATCAAGTATCCGTATGTAACTGTATAGATCAGAATACGACCACCTTTGTTACTCTTGTGGGATCATGTATGTTGCATTCATTTCTTTACTTTTCTGTGTATTATGATCTTTATAAGGCATGTGATACGAATGACCAGCTGATCAGTATTAGAAGAGGATGGCCCATGCTAGGCATTTTAACCCCTGGGATGTTGTCCTCATAATTATACAAATTGGGATCGGCCCATGCTAGGCTTTCGCCCCTAAGTTGCCATCCTTCTATACCAATTGGGATCGGCCCATGCTAGTCTTTCGCCCCTGAGCTACCTGTCACGACCCAAGCCTAGGGCCTAGACGTGACATGGCGAATGAGGAACCCGAAGGAACCCCAAACAAGCCTCTCAAACTTGTCATCACACTTCATCGGTCGCGGAAGTACATTCAACATTAATTAACGGGAAATAGG
>JAJOOR010026955.1:0-10842 GCA_036250505.1 Solanum acaule
TTTATCTTTGTTCCAACCTTGGTTCCCACATTGTCGTTGATAATTGGTGTGAGAACCCCCCCCCCCCCCCACTTGATTTCCTAAGTATTGAACTTCTTTATTGTATAATGCCTCAAATTTGGCATCAATCGATCACTGCCCACTATTGGTTCCAACCTCATTTACCGACTTGATTTCACTTCCCATGACATGTTAAGAATATAAATAGATTTAGGTTGTCATTTTGTCCATGTTTCCATCTCTTTCATGGTCCTTATCGACTTGTTCTTTGGTTAAATCCACTTTTATAGTAGGCACTTGGTCCTCTCTTATATGTCATGCTCAGTTAACCTTAGTCATATAATCAAGCAACAAAGCATCTACATCATGTGGTTGTCTGCTTAATCCACCATGAACTAATTGATTAACCGCACCTTTATTGACTAAATCAAGGCTGCAATAGAAGTACTGCAACACCAAATTGTCTGTAACGCCATGCGTTGGATATTGAAAGAGCAACTTCTTGAAATTTTGGATTTGGAAACGAAGTTTAACTATCTTCGAGGGTGGAAAGAATCTCTCCAAGAAGGCATCATTTAGCTCTTCCCATGAAATGATGGAATCATTTGGCAACTCTGTCATTCATCTTGTAGCCTCTCCCCTTAAGGAGAACGAGAATAACCTTAACCTTATGTATTCTTGAGAGATATTCTTGAACACAAATGGTTCACATACCTCCTTGAAATTCCGAAGGTGTTCATGGGGATCCTCATGAGGTAGGCCCCCGAAAATTCCTTTTATCTGGAGCAATTGTATCATAGTTCTGGTGATTTGAAACACAGTCTTACTGATTGTAAGAGGTATCCGAATTGCTCCCGTAGTAATGACATTAATGGGCATGTCATTTAAATCACCCATGTTGTCGTTTTAACCATATAGACTATTATTGCCACTTCCGTGGTCACTCATTTTGTCAACCTGCAAATTAGCCAATAATATCACCAAACAACAAATAGACTACAAATAAACAAGGTTAAAATCTTATTTCTTAATTAGAATTGTCAACCACCACTTCCCGGCAGTAGCACCATTATTGAAAAAACTCAAATCACCCTCCAAAACCAACTAAAAGAGTGAGCAATCGTAGTCAATAAAATAACCAATGAATAGTCAGGGTCGAATCCCATAGGGAATGGTATATCATAGAGAATTCCTTATCAAGAAATTTGGATTTTAATTTAGCTCATTTGTAATAGTAAGAACAATTGGGTGGATGATACCACAACTTAATATAAAGTTTTGGTTATCAATTACCATAATTAAACTAAAAAATTAGATGAAATCAAGAGTGAACAAACAATCTAAGGGTGCAGAGATTGGAAATCGATATCACATAAGGGTAATTGTGTTTCTCTATAGTGATGAGCATTCATGAATAATTTAAGTCATCTTCATTGACTCTAATCATCTTTCGATCTCAAAGAATCTATGCATAGAATCTCTTTTCGGTCTCATATATATATCAATCTTAAACAACCCAATACCTTATTCTATTCTCTCTTTCAAGAAAAAGGCAAATAGATTCGACCCATAACCTCTATTTCAAGCAAGTTACATGCATCAAACCAAAATTGCTAGTATTGAACTAATTACCCATTCCAATCAAACTCTTTCGAGCATCAACCGAAAATCGAAAGTAGGATTTAAGTTCACAAATTTAACCCTTGAGTTAACCCCATGGTAATTAGACCAAATTCATGTATGAATAGCAACAAAATAGAGCATAACACAATACTCACTACATTAAATCAACACCCAACCCCATTTGAGTACCCCTAGATCATAGGGATTTAGCCACCCATCACAAAAAGTAAAGAAATTATACCTTTCATGAAAGTAATCACGGGTAAAATGAAATCAAGCAATTAAGAACAAACCCACTTTAGATTCAACTTCAATTTATCAAATTCAAACTCCAAATTGTAAAACCCTAAAAGCTAGAAAATTGTTCTTCAAAGGTAAAGTGTTCTTAGACTCTCTTCAACTCTCTAAAGAGAACTTCTAAGTTATATTTTGAACTCTCTAAAAATTGAATCCTTTGGGCTATTTATACTTTAACAAATTTGGCCCAAAATCTACTTTACGACTGACTCGATGACATTAGTCAGGCTCGCCAAACTTGCTCGGTGAATCACCCTTCTCTCCTCAGCTTGCCTTATCATGCTCTAGGCTTGGGGTATTTGAACCTCAGTTGGCGAACTCGATTGAGTCTACCTATCACATTTGGCGAATTGTCGAGTACCACCTGGGTTCACCTTTCAAGCATTAAATTTTTACTTTGCACACTATCACTTTGGGCAATATACATCAGGATCGCTGTTCACATTAAGCGCATCGCCGTCTCTACTGGATTCCACCAACTTTCTTTGATAGACACAAATGTTATGCATTATCAATTAGGGTGAGGTCCTGCTCAGTTGGCGATCCGCCCTTCGTGTTAGGCGATCAACAATGTTTACTTTGCACTTCTTTTTGTATTTTTAGCCATTCTTTCAAACATCAGTCCTTGCCTTGTCCATTTTCCTTCATAGCTGCAAATCATCAACATTCTATCAGAATAGGACAAAGTTAGGCATTGAGCATACTAATTATTGAGCTTAATGGACCTTAAACGAGTGCAAATCTACTACTCATCACCAATTGGCATGACCTCACCCAATGCTACAGTGCTGAACACTTGAATTAATTGAGGCAGATCAGCAAACTTAAAGAGGAAAGACAACTCGCCGAACTCAAAGGGCCAACATGATGACCATCACCAAAGGCGATAGGACTTGGAGGAAAAGTGAAGGCTTAAAGGGTAAATAAAGGTGGTACTCGGTGATTTGCTAAATGTGAAAGACAAACTCAAATGAGCTCGCCAAATGAGGTTCAAACACATGGAGCCTAAAGCAAGAGAAATGCGAGCTAAGAAGCAAACGATGATCTACCAAATTAGGTTGGCGAGTCTGACTAACGTCGCCGAACTGGTCACATAGTGAATTTTGGGACAAATTTTGAAAAACTATAAATAGCCCAAAGGAGAAAGAAAAGGGGAGTTTCTCATAGAAGAGTTTCTGGAAGGAAATTTTCAGTTAGTCTTTAGCTGAGAGTTATCCTTTCAAGAGAGAGAAATATTTTACCTTGTGAAGAACATCTTTAGTTTTGGGGTTTTCAACTTTACTCTTGAAAGTTACAATTTGAAGTTGAAATAAATGTGAGTGTTGCTTATAATTACTTAATTTCATATCACCCATAGCGGCTACTTTCATGAAAGGTATATTTTTTTTTTTACATTTTGTGATGAGTGGCTAAAACCCCAAAGTGTAGGGGTTCAATATGGGGTTGAGTGTTGATGTAATGTAGTGGATATTGTGTTTTATTGTGATGGGTTGCTAAAACCCCAAAGTTTTGGGCTAATTAGCATGGAGTTAACTTATGGGTTAAGGCTGCAAACTGAATCCTATTTTCGGTCTCCGATTGATGCTCGAAAGAGATTGATTGGAGTGGGTAATTAGATTGATACTTGCAATTTAGATTTGATGTGTGTGGTTTACTTGAAAAAAGAGATTATGGGTCGGATCTATTTGCCATAATTCTGCTCAAAAGAGAGAATAGTGTAAGGTATTGAATTGTTTAGTTATGCACATATATGAGACTGAAATGAGATTCTATGAACCGATGTTATTAGATTGAAAGAAGATTAGTGTCATTGAAGATAACCTAGCCTACCCATGAATGTTTAGCACTATTGAACAACACAATTACCCCTATGTAACATCGATTTTTAATCCTCACATCTCTAAAGCAAAACTAAATGGTCTAAGTCTCATAGCTATATCAACATGTACCTAATTTAGGATCCAAGAAATTACCTCTGCATTATTCAATTTCCAGATACATATCCAACTCTTTTGAAGTTGTTGGTGGATAAGCAATGTAGACACGTAATTTTTGACCGAACATAAGGCTTTACACTTGTTTTTATTCCTTAAATATTTATTTTAGGTTAAGTTAGATATCTTTATTTTTGTCTTATTTTAGTAAGTTTATTTTAAAAGATTTGAAAATAACAAAAAGAAAAGATATTTTCAATATATTAAACTTGTTGGACATTTTAAAAAATATATTTTTTCTTTGATAATAATCTTTTAAAAGTATTTTTACATTATTAATAATTGTGATTAAACCAAAGTAGTATGTGATTTTGCTTTGCTTTAATATCATAAAACATGCAGAAATGAGTCAAAGATTGTTAGAAAAATAAATAAATATATAAAAATTAGTTTCTATTTTTGTGCCTAAGAATTATATGAAGGGATAGAGTTTTAAATTTCAATTATAATTTTTAATATTGGTTTAATTAGTTGATATTTTATTATAATTTATTATTTATATGTATAGTTAATAAAACTAAAACTAACATAAAAAATAACCTAAATAATCTAACAAAACCCACCCCGCACTCCCACTCCCTCACGTTTTCCTCCACAGTCCACACCCCATATGATTCAACCCCCTCCCCCACTCTTATTTACATGCACACTACAACAACAAAATAGGACCCACTTAGGAAAATATATCCTATATATAGAACACATAGGCAAAAAAGGAAAAACACACACAGAGATATATGCACTAATCTCGGCAAACAATATATACATCGTACTTTTGCACCTTGTGATTGAAGATCTCGAAGTCTATTTTCGCGGTTTCAAGTTCGTGGCTCCTGATTGTTGGTCCTTTCTTTTCGTGACCTAATTTTTACAAGAGGCAACATTTATTTATATTCTATTTTTGTATAATTTTATGTCATGATTGTGCAATAATTGAATCCCATCTATGGAAGTTGTTCAGATTTCATATGTGTTTAACCCATTAATATTATTAATGTTATAATATTGAAATATATTTGAACGCTTATATTGTTAAATTTAGATCGAGTAAAACGTAGTATAACATATAGTTGCTTTTGCTTGGCTAGGATCCAATATTTTTCTTTATTCGTTCTACCTTATTAAGCCAAGACATGACTCAGGAATTCTTATGAATTTAATTGCTTAATTAATATATACTTGTATTATTCGTACGAGCATAACTCAAAATTGTCATCCTTCATTAGTAAAAATGCATTTATTGATAGCATTTATTTTTGTCATCCAAAAACAAAAGGTTCCTGTTATTTTATATGACACGGACATAACGCTAGTTTAAATTTAGTATAAATACCGAAGATAATCTTGTATTTTGTTTCTACTTTTATTTATATTTTTTTTTCTCTAAAAAGGGGCCTTTATGAGTTCATTAATTATAATATTACAAAGGAAAGGAAAAAATAAAACCGATACATACACGGACACTACTCCTAGGCACTACACACGCACACCAACAGTAAAAGAAAGAAGAAAAAAAACAGCAAATAAAAAAAGGCACAATAGACACACGCACAAGCTAAAAAAAATAAATTCACAACATACCCTCCAACACCAAATACCATTAAACTCCAATTTCCACATATTTATACACCCCTTCATCTGGGCAGCAAACAGATTCAAGAAGAAAAAGAAAAATTACCCTTGCATTATTTTTTTTCCTCCACTCACAAACAAATGTTGAATTCGAGGTTTGCTTTCTTGATTTTGAGTTTGTGGTTCCTTATTAGGATTATTTTCTTTTCGTGAATAATTTTCACAAGAGGTAACACTCAATTTAATTTAATTTTGTATAGTTTTATTTCATTATTATAGAAGACTTGACTTCAATGTTATGAAATTGCTCGAATTTTATGTGTGTTTAATTTTGATATTATAATGTTGAAATATAATTATTTGAATCTTACATATCGCTAAACAATGAAGATCTTTAGAATGTTCAAACTATTTATTCTAATATTTAAGAAAATATTTTTAATGTAGTATATTGACAACCATTATAAGAATAACTCATTATGTATTAAAAAATATATTATTTTTTTTATCTTTGTTAGTTCATGTAACAATAGTAATTAAATTTCATCTTAATTAAGAATGTGGTTCCACATCTTTTTGAGATAGTTAAAAACTCAAGGATGCGGTTACGCACCTTGGCCAAATTATTTTAATAATTAATTTGTCTCAAGGATGCAGTTACGCACCTTGGCCAAATTGTTTTAATAATTAATTTTTATTAATTCAAACCAAGAGGTGCAAACTGAGATTATTAGGTGTCAGGTACTAGAGAAAAAGACAGTTATGCCTCTAAATGTCAAAACCAAGAATGTGGTTTTGCATCTAGGTTCAGACTAATAAAATTCAACAAATAAAAAAATAAGCAAACCATGACCTATAATAATGTATCCAAAATAATAATAATAATAATTTAGCATAAGTATAAGTCAATAAAAGCGACCGTGCTAGAACCACGGGACTCGAGGGATGCCTAATACCTTCCTCTCGGTCAACAGAATTCCTTACCCAAATTTCTGGTTCGTAGACCAAAATATAGAATCTTTTCCTTTTGGTTAGGGATTAAAAAGAAAAGGTGACTTGGAACACCATAACTCAATTCCAAGTGGCGACTCTGAAAATTAAAAATAATCCCTAGTCAATACCGTCACTTAAAGTGAAAATACCCTTCCGTGTGCGAAAAGGGGTGTGACAAGCAGAACCATCAAACCACCCAAAAAGGACCTTTCCATGATAAAAAATTCCAAAGTGGAATTTGCATAGAGAAAAATTGGAACCATCCAATTTTGTGGAGAGCAAATCGTGTGAGGATGATTGTGAATTTATTGAATAGACAAAGTACAACCGAGAAAGAAAAATAAGTTACAGGATACCTGTGCAAAGAAACAAACAGACAAGAGGAACACAAGAAGGTAGCAAGGTAACTGTGTAGAGAAAGCAGAGAGCACGAGAAAAAAAAAATTAAACGATGGTTCTTGATACTATGCTAAAGGGACATAAGATTTTCTGAAATAGTATTCTCTATTAATTTAATGATACAATAGAAAACAAATACATATAGTTATACAATTGTAAGGTTAGAGTTCTATTCTAGGAAGGAGTATATATTGTTAGATATGTATAATATGTAAAATCAGACCTATTATAGGAAAGAGTATATTTTCTGATTACTATACAATTATAGTTTTGCCTAACATATATAAATGCATTCAGAGAAATTTTTTATATCCCCGCTCAATGATGTAGGTGTTAGCTCAATCTATATAGATAATTGGAGGCTTGGAAGATGATCATCTTGTTATTAACCCTGTAAATCAACAACTGGATAAATAAACTAGTCGATGAAATCAAATGCTTTACATGATTGTGAAACAAAGTTGTAACCCTGGAATTTCTCTCGAATTGTGATTACAACATTTATTTGTTTTTTCTGTCTTTAAATTTTACTCATAGAAATAAATAAAATTCAAATTTCTCTCTAGGTTAATTTAATTTTTGTTAAATCACAAGACTTGGGTAAGATATTCAGACTAAATCAGTCTGTACTACTTGGATGACCGCATACACTTGTGTGTGTGTGTTGGGAGTCGGAACATTGCCTAGAAAGAAAGAAAAACATTGTTTTCTAAACGGAATAAAACGAAAAGTAAGACGCACAAATTAAAAGGAGGAGAGTAGTTATTAGGACATCTATATAAAAATCAAATCCATGAGAAAAGTAAGTTTGTGAAATATTTCACTTACAAATGACTGATAATTTGTAACACAGAAGTGTAAGTACCTACAAGCATAATGGCTATGCCCATTATCACAATCCCCACTATAAATACTTGCTCAAATCCTAGTCTTTGATAAATCCCAGAGATCTTCAAGAAGCACAAACATGGTAGTACTATGGAAGCTGTAACACTCAAAAATGCTCCAACAAGTGACATGAGATATCCAAAAAAGGGGATAGCTAATGCTACAATGACAGTACTAATTACTAAAGCTGTTCTTATAAGTAGGCTGCATACCCTTGCTTTGTAATGAATTGGAAGTTGATTTTCAATACTATTTTCTAGTGGTTTTATCATCAAGCTATACTTTGCAATTGGATTGACTAGTGTGGTGTAAATTGCAACTTTTGAGCTGATTTTATTGGTGGGGAGGTTTAAGGTTATTTGGGAAAGTAGACTTGGACCAAACATGAGATATCCAACAATAGCCATTGATGCATAGCTGATGGTGCAAAGTAGAAAGCAAACAAACATCACCTGCAAGTAATGATTTTTAGCAACAAAATTAATTAGTAGGTACTCCTCTGTCCCTAATTACTTGTCCACTTTTGAATTGACACACCTATTAAGAAAACAATTATTGACATAGTGAGTTTACCATTTTACCCCTATTAATTATGAAGTAGATAAATTAAAAACTTAAGATTTTCAAAAAGTTTATCTTTTTCAAAGTAATTAATTGAGGGTATAATAGGTAAAAAAAATTTGTCCTTTCTTAATTTGTCAAAATGGACAAATAATTAAGGACAATTAAAAAAGAAAAAGTGGACAATTAATTAGTAACAGAGGAGTACTACTCAGCATATAAAAAGACTAAAAGTAACAAAGTTTATGTTCGATACATACATTATCACCTAATTGTGGAAATATCTATACTTTTCTTAAACATATAAATAAATATAATATTTTAATTCCAATAATAAGTCATCCGAAAAAAAATTAATTTCCTAGAAGTATAATATTTTAGACTATCAGAGTCACCTAAAAAAATAATTACAAATTACAACATCAGTCTCAATTTATGTAACACACTTTTCTTTTTAATCCGTCTAAAAAAAATATTGATTTCTACAATTAAAAACAATTTAACTCTTAATGAAATAGTTTATAGTAACACAAATAATAATATTATAGACCACAAATTTCAATGTCATCAAATCGGCTAGTGCCACATAAATTGAGACGAAAGGGGTAATTTCTATAGTTAGTAAATTTAGTAACATGGTAAATAAAATAAACAACATGCTACAACAAGTTAAACTACCTATGTTATAACATGTCAAATTATAATAAGTAAAACAGACGATATGTTATAACATGTCAAATTATACTAAAAATAGAAAAAAGTGATGTTACCTTTGAGAACTTTTTTGGATTTATCATGGAAGTATATAAGGTTGGGAAAACTGGATGAGCACAATAACAGAAGGCATAGAGGCTAATAGCAGTTGGCATCCCTTTCCAATTAATAAAGTGAGTTTGACTTGTTTGAAACCCAATGCCATCAAATAAAGCAGCCCATAAAATAGATGCAAGTAACACAATAGATGCCAGCACTCCAGTTGCAGATATATAAGAAAGGATGCTCATATTGTTCAACCAAACTGTAGGCAGAATAATAAGACTTATAATAATCACAAAACATTGTTTTCCATCAAGTCCAAATATTTGAAGTTGTATGTGGTCTCCAAATAAGTTTTGCAAGTTATCTCCTTCTAAAATCAAGAAACCTGTTACAACCATATAAAGTTCAACGTTCATCGTCGTGGAGACAAGCATTCTTCCCATAGTTCCAAAGGCGCGTTCCCCGATGTCAGGGTAATTTCTTATGGTTGGATCAATGTCCATGCATCTTTGAATTAATAAGGAAGTGTAATAGGTTGATATAGCGATAATGAAGAGAAATATTAAGCTTAACCATCCTCCTGATGCTAATGCGTAAGGTACTGAAAGTATGCCAACTCCTGACCAAAAAAGCATCTAATTGTTATGTACAAATTATGCCTTTGAAAAACTAAGATTACTATATACTCTCTCTCTCTCTCCCAATTTATTTAGTAGTGATTAATAGTACGTATGTTAGTCAATTCTGACGGAAAAGAAACAATATAATAGTAGTAGTAATATACTAAGAAATGTCTCAATCAGCCAATAATCGAAACCTTGAAAAGAAAAATTTATCTTTTGTAATTGTCAAACGGAAAATATAATTGGCAAGACAGATTTTTGGCACGAAATGACACGAGCAACAAAAATTAGGTATTTTCGTAATTTCGGTGAAAAGTTAAGAACGTTTGGGTAAATTCATTTATTTCGTGTACCTAAATTACCCTCAAAAGTAAAACCACTTTTAATACTTTTAAAACCACAACTGTTTAAAACTTAAACCACTTCTGAAAAGTCCAAGTTGTAATTATTATTTATTTCACACTGCTCAAGAAACTTTTATTTAATTTCATTTTTTATTGAGCTTTTTCGTTTTTTTCCGATAAAGTTTACTTCTATTTCTATCAAGTTTGGGTCTCCATACGTTATCATTTTAAATAGTGTTTTTTGGTTTCCTTTTCGTTCATAATTTTAATTTGGAATAATAAATCAACGACAAATCCGAGTTGATTTAAACTACCTTTGTTCAAATATATTTGTTTTTGGTCAATTTTTTTCTTCATTAACAAGAACCCTATATTTAAATATATCAATCTTCTATATAGGGGTGTACATGGTCGGGTTGGTTCGGGTTTTTCAAATATCAAACCAAACCATTTGTGTCGGATTTTTAAATCTATAAACCAAATCAAACCAATAAAATTTGGGTTTTTCAACCTCGGATTTTTTCGGGTTTTCCCACTAAAGTATTCATACAAACATATAATTTACTTGTACTTCAAATATTTCTCCAGTCCTACCAAAATACAACTATTTAAGGTGTTTCTTAAGAATACAACACAAACAATGATATGATTAATGACACTAAAATATCCAAAAAAAAGTAATAATAATGAAATCGCGTAAAACAAATATTGCAAATTAACAAGTCATAATGAAAATGATCATAATTTAAAAGTACTAAATCATGCTAAAATAAGTTTAATAAGTATTAG
>JAJOOR010026956.1:0-15777 GCA_036250505.1 Solanum acaule
AATATTAGTGTAAATCTGCTAGTTGGACTCATTTTAGATCCTATATTAGATGATATGTGCTTGATTGTTCTTGGGGTTAACATATAGACTAGTCCAGAGTATCATGTTCATAGTTAAGTTAGTATGTTAATATGATTTGTTGTAAGTGTGCTCGAGTTTTGTTTGTTTCTATGTCTCTTCTAAAATTTAAAAAAAAAATCTAAACTTTTAAGAAAGGGGCATTTCTTTTCCTTACATGATAAATCCGTTTAGTTAAGTCCATGTTTTAATATGCTTCTATCATTTTATTTAGTCAATTGTTATAAATAAATAAATATATATATTATGTAAACATATATATATATAGTCCATGTTTTATATATATATATATATATATGTCAAGCTAGGCGTGGTTCCGCAGACTGTATACGTGGTAGGGCCCGCTTCAGAAAGTAGGTTTCCAAGCCCTTTCTTCTCAAAAGAAGTTTTGAAGTTTATTAATGGTGAGGATAAAATGTCTTTCATTTTAAGTTGAGTAATGTGATAAAATTACGTCTACTGGATCACCCTAGATTTGATTGTTATGTTGTAATTTGTTTATGTTTGAGTTCAAGTATTTGTTAATTCAAAATCACCTTTGTCAATTTTATTATAAGTACGTACTAATTTATTTTTATGTGTTTTCTTTCTTATGTGAAATCCGTCCGAGTTCACCATGAACTCTTATTCCCTCTTGCATTTCGGGAGAGCCACAAAGGCTCGAATTCCTCTTTTTGAGTCGGACAACCGTGAATATCGATGAACAGGTCTTGGAGTTGAAAGGATTCGAAGCAAAGAAGAATTGAAAAATTGGGCCAAAGGCCCACTCTTTGCACAAAAAGAAACTTGTATTTTGTTATTTTGGGTCTAATCTCATTTATTGTAATTATTATTATTTGTTAGTTACTAGGACAGGTACAAGGAGACAAGGGTTGGGCAAAAGGCCCAAAGAGAAGCAAAATTCAAAGATTAGTTTAGGACAGGTGTTGAATATTGGGTCTTTGGTCCCAAAACGAAATAGGCCCAAATGCTGGTCCAGGCGGATAGGAAAACCATATTTGGGCCCAAGTCTCTTTCCCTCTTTGCTTTTTGTCGTGTTTATTTACTTACCAATATTTTTCACTAATCTTAAGGTAGAAAATTCAAATCCCCAAAAGACAACCATTTTGAATTAATCACTTAACGAAGTTATTCGTCTTTATCCGACTTAATAAATAAATAAATAATTTTTACAAAAAAAATACTTCACTTAGATAATATTTCAATATTTTTCTCCCTTAAAATGGTCCTAACTATAGAAATTGTGCAATTCAATTAAAGTCAAATGAATTTAGCCAAATAGTTAATTGTCGGATAACCGCATGTTAGCGGGCATTTCGGGTGCTTTCAAACCCTTCTCGAAATGCTAATAAGAACCCCGAACCCCCTTAAATATTTTTCATGAGATTTTATGTTTTAGTCTTTTGAAAACGACAGTTTTCTTAATTTTTCTTTAAAAATTAAGTGGCGACTCTAAAACCAAATAATAATATTTTTTAAATAAAACATTATACATCAGAGATCGTGTCCATATACACCCCAGCAGAATGGGGTGGCTGAAAGAAAACACAGGCATCTCCTTGAAGTTACAAGAGCACTCAGATTTCAAGCAAAAATTCCTACCAAGTACTGGGGGCATTGTGTATTAGCAGCAGCCTACATTATCAATAGACTTCCTAGCAGTGTACTTGATTTTCAATCTCCCTATGAGAGATTATATGGTAGCAAACCATTACAGTCTCATTTTAAGACTATTGGTTGTTTGTGCTTTGCCAAAAGTCTTACTGAACATGATAAACTAATGCCTAAAGCCAGGTCTGCTATTCATATGGGGTATTCAGCAATCCAAAAAGGCTACATTCTTCTGGATCTTACCACCAAAGTTTTTTTTGTAAGCAGAGATGTTTTGTTTAGAGAAGACATGTTTCCCTTTGCATATGATAAACATTCTGGAAGATACCAGCTATTCACAGTTATATTCCAAGACAGTTCAGCTGTCAATTTTCAAGAGTTGTCTCAGCCAGCTTATGTATCTTATAATCCTGAGCATAAAGGTCGTGAACCTGATCTTCCAAATCAGGAGCTTGAACAATTTGGAGATTCAGAACCTGTCCAGCATATGCCTGAGAATTCAGCTGATAACTTGACTGCAGTTTGTGATCCTTTAGCAG
The DNA here is from genome assembly GCA_036250505.1 of Solanum acaule. NCBI lineage: Eukaryota > Viridiplantae > Streptophyta > Magnoliopsida > Solanales > Solanaceae > Solanum > Solanum acaule. Next base: position 2,229 of record JAJOOR010026956.1, read on the forward strand.
AACCAAGATCAGGTAGTTCTTCTTCTGGTACTGACACTATTATGGCTTCTAGTCAAGAGGGTCAACTGGTTGTTGTATCACCCGAGATCAGAAGGTCCACTAGAACTAAGCAGTCTCCTGCTTGGCTGACAGATTTTGTTACACAAAAGGCAGTGAAGTATCCTATGGGAAATTATGTGTGCTATAACCATCTCTCCTCCTCTTATCAGTGTTATATTGCTGTTTCTTCCTCACTGAAGGAACCTAGTACATATTCTGAAGCTGTGACAGATCAAAGGTGGATAGATGTTATGCAGTTGGAAATTCAGGCATTAGAAAGCAACAATACCTGGGTGGTTACTGATCTTCCCCAAGGAAAGAAACCTATAGGTTGCAGATGGGTGTATAAGATTAAGTATAAGGCTACTGGTGAAATTGAAAGGTTCAAGGCAAGGTTGGTGGCTAAAGGCTACAATCAACAAGAAGGAATAGATTACAAGGAGCCTTTCTCCCATGTGGTTAAGATGGTCACAGTGAGATCCATAGTCTCTCTTGCAGCATCTCGAAATTGGCATATCCATCAGATGGATGTCTTTAATGCTTTTCTTCAAGGCGATTTAGAGGATGAAATTTATATGCAGCTCCCTCAAGGTTTTGTCAGTCAAGGGGAGAAGGTTTGTAGACTGACTAAGTCCCTATATGGTCTCAAACAAGCACCAAGACAATGGAATCACAAGTTGACTGAAGCTCTTATTGCTCTCAAATTCAGACAGAGTTAGTATGACTATTCTTTGTTTATTCGAGATTCAGAGGCTGGTATAGTCATTGTACTTGTGTATGTAGATGATATGTTGGTTACTGGAAGCAGTCTGAAATTGATTGAAGAGACAAAGCACTTGCTTTACAGAAGTGTTTCAAAATGAAGGACCTAGGTGAACTAAAGTATTTTTTGGGCATTGAGTTCACTAGGACAGAACAAGGCATACTTATGCATCAAAGAAAGTATATCTTGGAGCTTATAGCTGAAGTAGGAATGTCAGCAGCAAATCCTGCAGAAACTCCCATTGATGTTAATATCAAGTTAACATCAAAACAGTATGATGAGCAGATAAGGGACAAGAAGAATTCTGAAGATCAGCTAGTGGATCCAACATCATATCAAAAGCTAATTGGGAAATTGTTGTATCTTAACATGACAAGACCATATATATCATTTAGCACTCAGACTCTAAGTCAGTTCCTACAGTAGCCAAAGAAGTCACATATGGATGCAGCTTTAAGAGTGGTGAGATATCTCAAGAAATAGCCTGGACAGGGTCTGCTATTGACTAGTTCTTCAAATGAATTGGTTACTGCATGTTGTGATGCAGACTGGGCCTCTTGTCCACTTACCAGGAGGTCTGTTACAGGCTACATGATCAAGATAGACAATTCTTTAGTGTCATGGAAAGCAAAGAAGCAAACCACAGTCTCCAAAAGTTCAATTGAAGTTGAGTACAGAAGTCTTGCATCGACTGTATCAGAATTAGTATGGTTACTTGGGATGTTAAAGGAAGTAGGAGTTGAAGTGCAACTGCCAATACAAGTATACAGTGACAGTAAAGCAGCAATACAAATAGCTGCAAATCCAGTCTATCATGAGAGGACAAAACATATAGAAATTGACTGTCACTTCATAAGGGAAAGGATACAACAAGGTTCAATCAAAGTGAATTATATCCCAACAAAAGAACAACCAGCAGATATTTTGACAAAGGGGATGTCCAGAAGTCAACATGAGTATTTGTTATCCAAGCTAGGAGTGTTGAACATTTTTGCCCCTCCTAGCTTGAAGGGGAGTAATGAGACTTCATCAAAGTAGTTGGTTGTTAAGTAGTTAAGAGGTGGTTAGGATGATTAAGGGTAGTATAGTATTTTCTCTTAAAAGTTGTTATAACTAACTCTTTCAATAGTTAGTTACACAAACAACTATAAATACATGTTCATGTCATTGTACAAGTTAGCCTTTTGAGCTCATAAATGGATTTCTTCTTTCTTCTCTTCTAGTAGCTTCTGTAAATCGTGTCTACGTTCATGTATAGCTCAAGGTATCGCACTTTTAAAATGAGGAATAAAGCTAAGTTGGGGTTTTAAAAAGGATGAAACCGGTCGCTAAAACCCAATAACTGGTCGTTAAAGGCCCAAACTCTGGTCGCTAAAGAGCTGCACCAGATCTCAGCTTTGGCTAAATCTTCAAAGTCTCCGATGGGGTGCTCGGAATTCGATCGGTACCCGATAAAAATAAAATAGATATGCTACCCTATTAAATTCAATATTCCGGACTCAACGGCGTAGTCAAAATTTCCATCCGAGGTCATCTCGATAAAAAGTGGGTCCCACTTCCAAATGCCATTTTAACCAAAATCCACTAAAGGGCTCGAAATGAGTCCGGAGGCTTCGGGAGTCGAACGAAAGGTCGTTATAGACCAAAATTGACATTTCGGAGCTAACCGTGCTGACGAAATTTTCATCTGAGCGCGTTTTCCAAGAATGTTGACCAAAGTCAACCTTAAGCCAAATTTCAAAGGCTAAAACGCCTAATCGCACCGACTCACATTGAAAACCTCGAGAGTCATGCCGACCATGCTACAAGCCTAAAATGACCCTTCCGGAGCTGATGGAATCGTCAGAATTGGATTCCGATGTCATCTTCTCAAACTTTTGATCGAAAATGTTCGTTCAAGGTTCATAAGCTCCAAAACACTAAAACTCACACCATAACTAAACGAATGACCAGGTGACCGAACCGTCAGTCTCAGCAAGTCATAAATGACTTGGGGTCGCTATAGGAACGCTCTAAACGACACACAGAAGGCAAGACACAAAAATGACTAGGAGGGTCATTACACACCACAACCGTTATTGGCAAATCACCTAATAGAAGATATTGCATATTTTAGGACTTAAATTTGAGGTGTTAAATGGACAGGTCAGAATTGGCTGAGTAGATAAATTGACGGGTCCAAAAGTTACTTGGATTGAACATAGTATGAAAATGGTCTTTTGATGACTCCCAATGCAGAGGAAGAAGGGAGTTTGGCTTAACCTACCACTAGAAAAATGTCATCTAGATTCGGTTGCAATAAATACTTTTATTTCAAAATATGTGCTAGCTTTCCTATGGCATTTCATTTTTGTTAAATGTCGCACATTGGTTGGGGAAATTGGTTGTTCCTTATATGGTCTTGGGTATTACTCACTCGATGAACTAGCCTTTGAGCTTGAGGTTGAGTTATATAAACTCAATATCGATTTTCTTAATATGGTATCAGAGTCAAAATTGCACCAGTTTTTGCTTTTGCAATGTTGATCCCCTAGTTCAATCTTGGGTGCGCGGGGATGTGTTTGTTGTTTTTCTTAGGGGAGGATACTTTCATATCAATTTTTTCGTATGATGACTCCTCACAGTCTCACACTTTTGGATGAAAGTCGTTTTTCTTCACAATTATTATCTCAACTTTTAACTTTATGCTACTGTTTTAACCAACATGTAGATGTTGTTATTGATCTTTAATATTCAAAATTTCATCAAACACAATCTGAAGTTCTAATAATACTATATGTGCTATCATGAGAACAGACATAGAAAATCAAGAGCATGCGCTAAATTTTTAGTGTACAATATCAGAAGCAATACCAGTTTATTACAACTAAACAAGTTGGTCACACAATACAACCGAAACAAGAAATTATTCATTGTAAAGTCAAGCAATCAAAGTATCGGAACCAGAAAGCACAAATAGTACAAACAAGGAACAGTAAATTATTATTGACAGAAAAAACTTGAGACATCTGATAGGAAATACATCACAACAAACTCGACCGGTTAACTTCAGCTCGAAACTCTGTGTCTCTCAGGTGCAGGAAATTCCTTCCTCTGCTTTCTTTAGTCCCCTGAATGAAGCAACAAAAAGTCGAGCTTGTTAACATTTGAATGATAAACCACTTAAGCTAGTGTTATTAACAACATTTAATTTGGTTCTGAGGGTGTGTTAGGTCTGACTGAATATGTTTTCCAGAAATGACATATTGTTGGGTAGGCATAATACATAAAAACGACTTATAACTTGGCCCCAACGGGCATAACTGAACAAGTAAACACACACATCCTATGTGGCGTCCTACATGGCATCCTATGTGTATTGTGCCAAGTGGGACATGTGTGTCTACCTATTAAACTTTATACAAATTTAAGTGTCTATTTGTGCATATATGTATTATGCCTTTTTAGTATTTGATTGTCCGAAAATATTTTCCAATGCTTAGGCATTATTGTCAATCTTTACTACTTACTCCCATCAATCTCAATTTATGTGACACATTCCAAATTTTCATAGTCAAATGAATTTTTCGTGTACGGATTCATAGTCAAAATTAAAGTGTATAACTCTAGAAATCATAAATGTGCCACATAAATTGGGATAGAGGGAGAAAAAATTTCAACAAAATAGTGTCCACATTGCTAGTATTTTCATCGCTCTTAAACGATAAAAAAATATTCAGAAAATCTTTTTGGTAAAGCATATATTTTTAGAGATAAAGCTAAGGGTGGGTCTAAAACCTTATTGAAATGATCAGTTTTATCTATGTAAATCAAAGAACTATTAAGTAAAATGCTAATAACCATGACGTGAGTGCCATGATGTTTGCGTACATACCAAACACAAGAAAATAAGTAAGAAACTCACTTATTTTCCATCATACGGAACACACCATATGTGTTCATCTTTCTTGTAAAACAATTTGAGCATTTAATCCAAAACATTAAAGCTATTTAGGTGAAATGACTCTGAACATTATAAAACCTTTTGAACAGAAGAAGAAAAAAAGAAACACAAAATCAAATATCACCTGATTCCTTGAATGCAGGGAGGTAACGTCAACTTTGATCCTTCTACCAGTAGGATTCCGTGAAACAATGCTCTAAATTTGACTTGAAGTTGTCGTCGTCCCACTCCAATTGGCTCCACCATTCTGGTATTCCTCTTATCACTTTGATGTTGTTAGAGGTTTGAATAGAGAGAGGCAACTTCCTTATTTCATTGCAAGATATCACCTTAAGTTCCTCCAGGTGTTCCCACGGCTCCCCAACGTTCCTAATTTTGGTAAGTATCTCAACACCAACTTCCGGACTCTTGGAATTTGACTTGAGCTGCATCGCACAAACAACTCTACCAGCTCTTCACAATAGCTAATTGTAATTTCTTCCAAAGGTACAGAAAAACCTCCATCAACATTGAACAGACATGTTAAACTATCACAAATGTTAATATCCAGTCGGTGTAATTTAGAAAATCTTAGATGACTGAAATCAGAAACACTCTTTAAATTATCTACATAAACAAGGCTGAGATGTTCCAGATTTGGCAAAGGGTCAATCTGATGTCCACTTCCTTCTTCCGCTGATCCGAAATCACAAGAACAACTCTCTATGTGTAGTGATTTTAATCCGTCAAAACTGTTGTATGCAAACAACTTCCTGAGACCCATGAATTCTTCCAAGTACAAATGTGAAGCAAACTGCAACATGCCTGAGACCTCTCTGCTACTGAAAATTTCACACTTGGAGACAATTATCTCCCTTCTTGACTTGTTGAATGGTATATAAATTGAAGTTTTCCCAACTTCAATACGCAACCGTTTCAATCTAGTCATCCAGGTGTGGTCTCTATTGAAAATTGATGAGCTATCTAATCTAATAAAAAGAGATGTCAGATTGTGTAGAGACGATATCTCATCAAAAGAAGTTGATCCAAGACAGCTACCCATCATATTTATTATTTCAATGCTAGACAATTTGAGGAAAAATCCCTGGCTGATGCTGCTCTCCAAATCTGATTCAGGCATATTTAATAACCTCAGATTCGTCAACTTGTCCATTCCTTGCGGCAGACAACGTAACCTTGTATTATCACAATCAAGCAATTGCAAATTGCAAAGATTACCAATAGGTGATAACTCTTTCAACTCATTGCAATTTTGTAGTATTAGAGCATGTACTTGACATAAACTATTGATGGAACAAGGCAGTGCTCTAATACCAGTATGACTCAGATTCACAACACTTAGAGCTGGAAATGACAAAAAGAATTCATGGGGAATTTTCACAAGGGGTTCATTGTCTTGCAAAAGTAAAGATGTTGTCTCTGGGCACTCCGTGAAGCAATCAGGTAGACATTGAATTTTGTTGCTTAGAAAGATATTCTCTTGACAGAAGCTGATACTTTCATATGTGATATCTCAGTCAACCCAATTCCAGCTAGAAAAACAGAAGTGTGGTCATCCCCAAAGGTATTAGCTATCCATTTAGCAACATCACGAACCACATCGTGCATCTTCACAAAATCCATCTCATGTGTTTCTAGCAAGCAGGCATCTACAAGACTCCTAATCGTTGTGATTCCCCTGTTGTAGGCTTCTTCATATGTGTCATGTTCACCGAGGATCCCCTCTGCCAACCAGCAATTTATGAGATCATCTGTTGGAATATCCACCGGATATAAGGAGCAATACAAGAGACAACTTTTAATGTCACCTCTCTTTTTGTTCCCATGTTTGCTTCTTTGCTCTGAGGATAATTCAATATCCTGAGATTCTAAAATATCAAAACTTGACTTGATGACCATGTAGACCTTTTTTTCTACATCTTTGTTATGAGGTTCGGACATTCTAAGTGATTTCAAAGCATCTTCCCAGAGCTCGACCCTTGTCTTGCCTCTCATAGATGTTCCAATAACAGTGATTGCCAAAGGTAAACCACCACACTCTCTTGCGATTTCCTTTTCCAGTGGCTGAATATGCTCCAGATTGGCAACATCTCCCGCATTTTTGACAAACAGTTGCCAAGACTCATCCTCCTCCAATGTGGAAACATTCAGTTCGGTGTCTGCTCTCATATTCATTTGCCTACAAACATCCAAAAAACGAGAGGGTACAATTATCTTGCTTCTTGCGGAATATTCAGGTTGGGGCACACCAATATGATCCAAATCTATAGCTTCCCAAACATCATCCAGTATAAGGAGGAAACTCTTTTCTTGCTTTAGCCTTTGGTAGATTTTGCTGGCAATGCTTATTACACTTCCCTCATTATCTACCTTTAGGTTTAATCTGCTGGAAATTTGTGCTTGAACCTTTCTTATATCTATCGGCGGCTTGGGTACTGAAACCCATATCACAACACCAAAAAATAGTTTAAAATTTGACACATCAATCTTTAGGAGCTCATTGTTTAGATTCTTCACCAATGTTGTTTTCCCAACTCCTCCGGTACCCCACACACCGATGATGCATACCTAAAAGGATTCAAATACCAAAATATAATTTACTTACAAGCGAAAGATGCAACAATCGTCATATATATCATACTATGCTAAAAGTGGGAACAGTTCAAGTGAAAATGTTTAAAATATCTTTCTTTGGATGATGTAGGTTTGCCCATACCTGAAGATAATCCAGCAAGAAGCAAGGTAATTATAACTTCTCGAGTCTCATTATTTGGATGTTTGTAAACAAATGAAAATAGACACCTAAATTTGGCTTTACTACCATCACCTAAGCAAGCTAGTTAGTTGGGTTGATGCTAGAAAACGGTGGAACCCAAACAAAAAGGCATTTATCTCAAAGTACAATGGAAGAAGCTCAATTTGGCAACAGGACTTTTTCAAATGCCTTTTTAGGTTTTTCAACAGCTCAATATCTACTTTTGACTATAAAATCTAATCAGACTCTAATTAATGAAATTAGCAACTATCAAATCATAAAAGATTTAGAATTAAATATTGGATTACATCCAACATTACCTTATCATCTTCAAATAGTCGTAGGATTTTGTTGAGATTCCTTTTTGCTATTGACTGGCCTTCTATTGATGGTCCCGGAATGAACTCAACTTTTTTCATCCTGAAATTTTCTACCACCAAATTTGATCCAAATTTTTCTCCAGTCTCTATAAGCCTGCAAAGTTGATCTCGGATGTTCCGTGCTTGAGTGGAGACTTCTGAGCGAAGGCTGCATTTTGGACAACATTTATTCGCAAGTCTTCGCCCTTGCAATGCTTTCTTGCATAGTTTCCCATTCATTCTCTAGCTCGTGAACATCTTCGATCCACTTGATAACATCTGGTTTTGGTTTATAGCCTTCTCCCTCAGCTCCTTCCACCTTTCCTTTGATATCATCTCTAAACTTTGTTATCTTTTCCATTTCCTCCCTTAAATTTTCAACTTTTGACGAAAAATGGACAATATTTTCAATCTTAGGATAGATGCATTTGGATACAAACTTTCCCACCTCAACAACAAAGCCACCTATAACATTAACAAGTATTTCCATTGAACAATTCTTGAGATAAAGAAAAAAGGAATATTGTTTCTGATCAAGAATGCTAATGATATAATTGCTCTCAAAGATGATCAATTAAACTGACTGTGTCTACATTATTTATAGCAGAATTTTGAGAGAAGGTAAAAAGAAAAAGTAAAAAAGAAGGCAAATAGAATAAGTAAAATTGAAGGAAAATACAAATACTTTAATCAACAAAGCAAAACAAATGTTTGGTCCCCAGCAATACTTTATTCTTGAGACAAGAGTACAATGACTTCTCACATTTTATAAAATGATTGTATTTTTGGTTTACTGAAGTAACACATGAAGAATCTATTTGGTCCATTTCATACGAAACCTTCAGCAGAAAATTACATTATTTATATATGGTTAAAATTATTTTTTTGTAATATATGTAGTAAATGTTGAACTCTCTTTGGCTTCTTCGTGTGTTTACTCTTTCATATTTTGAACCCTCTTAATGAGAATCCTAGCTCGGTCACTGAACTGCACAGTCTTCGATTCACATTCCCAACAGACCTAAACTTTCTCTTTTTCTTGTTCTAATGGGCTATCCCTGTACCCTTCTCCACTAAAATATCACACTTTGTGTATGGATGGGCTCGAAGAATTATAAGGACTTTAGCAGAGACAAAAACTGAAAAAGGTTTTTTCTATAACCGAGAAACCCTCGAGTGCAACGGTGCACGATCTGAAACTCGATGGATATCCTTCTCCACTTAAGTATCAGTCTTTTGTATGCGATGCACGGGGCTCGAAAAATTATAAGGACTTCAACTGACACCAAAACTGAAGGGGGGTGGGGATTATAACCAAAAAATCTTCGAGCATCCTTGGCATACGGTCTTGTTGGTTTATATGAGTCCACCACTGGTCACGAGACCAGGTCCCTTGACTTTACTATTAACAGGAAGTAATGTAAATGCTTAAAGTAAGAAATACAGATGTTTACGTGGAAACCTCCTTGCTCAAAGGAGGAAAAATCACAACATGTCACACAAGATTTCTTAAATCTCCAATAACTTCAAGCAGCACGTAAATACAGACTCGAGTATTTATCAAGGATTAAACTCGTAATCCTACACACCTTGTAACTCCTCTATTACAAGATATGAAGAAATAACCCTATATATTACCCACTATATCAACTACCTCTAGTTAACATAGACTTGAAACATACACGACTAGGCTAACTCTAGCCACAAACTCAACTCACAAACATGATCTATTATCCTTTATAGTATAGGAATAGATCTACAATATGAGAGTACAAGACACTAAGCTCAAATGACAAATTAAGACGCTACAAAAATCGATCAGGTCCCTTGCTATGTCTGAGAGTAGTTGTAACGCCCCGCACCTTCTAAGCAAAGATTTGAACCATCATCCCTATGTGTATAGGCTCGAAACCGATGATTTCTAATATATATATATATATATATATATATTTAAAAAAGTTCAAACAGCTAAGGATCACAAACTAAGGGAAATATTCTCTCATGATTCTCTCTGTTCTTCTGTTATTAAAAGTTTGAATTCTTTCAAATTAAATAAATAGAGTCAACATTATAACAAACCAAAATATTGACATTTAAAATAAATATTGAAAGTGTTGACAAGGAATCCTATTACATCCAGCCGTAGAAGTATTCCTTGAAACAATGCTCTAAATTTGACTTGTAGTTGTGGTCATCCCACCCCAATTGGCTCCACCATACCGGTGATGCTTTTATTAGTTTGATGTTGTTGGAGGTTTGAATAGAGAGAGGCAACTTCCTTATTTCAGAGCAATGGTCCACCTCAAGTTCCTCTAGGTGTTCCCACATTCTCTGTGGAGTTTCTAATTTGGTTAGTGTATTCAACCACAACTTTCTGACTCTTGGAATTTCTGAGTTGGCAAGTATACTATAAAACACATTGGTGAACTGTAATTTCTTCCAACTGCTTTGGTACAGAACCAACTGCGTTAAAAACACATGTTAAACTTTTACACCAGTATATATCCAGTTGACGCAATTTAGAAAATCTTAGACCCAGAAAATGACCGAAATCAGAAACACTCTTTAAATGATCTACCCAAAAGAAGCTGAGATATTCCAGATTTGGAAGAGGGTCAATCTGTCCACTAATTCCTTCTTCCACTGCTCCAAAATCACAACAACAGTGGTAAATGCTTAGTGATTTTAATCCAATAAAAGTACTCTTTTTGTTCACAACCAACTTCCTCAGACCTCCACAATTTTCCAAGTACAAATGTGAAGCAAACTGCAACATGCCTGAGAGCTCTCCGTTACTGAAAGTTTCACAATGGAAGACAATTATCATCTTTGTTGACTTGTTGATTGGTATTGCATTTGAAGTATCCCCAACTTCAATACAAAATCGTTTCAATCTTTCCATCCAGGTGTGGTCTCTATTGAAAATCGATGAGCTATCCACTCTAATAAAAAGACGAGTCAAATTGTGTAGAGATGATAGCTCATCAAAAGAAGTTGCTCCAAGACAGCAACTCATCATATCTACTATTTCAATGCTAGAAAATTTGAGGAAAAATCCTTGGCCGATGGGTAGATATGATGTAGGCATATTTAAGAGCCTCTGATTTGTCAACTTGTCCATTCCTTCTGGCAGGCAACGTAACCATGTCTTATCACAATCAAGCAATTGCAAATCGCAAAGATTACCAATAGGTGGTAACTCTTTCAACATGCGGCAATTTTGTAGTATTAGAGCATGTAGTTGACATAACTCCTCGATGGAACAAGGCAATGCTCTAATACTAGTTCCACTCACGTTCAGAACTCTTAGAGCTAGAAATGACAAAATAAATTTATCGGGAATTTTCACAAGGGATTGATCTTGCAAAAGTAAAGATGTTGTCTTTGAGCATTTCGTGAAGCAATCAGGTAGATATTCAAATTTTTTGCTTGCAAAAGATATTCTCTTGACAGAAGCTGATACTTTAGTATGTGATATATGTTGGGAAAACGCGGACTAACACATAAATATATATGGTCAAAATAATGAAAATAAAACACCAAGAATTTTACGTGAAAACCCTTCTAAATAAGGGAAAAACCACGGGCCAAGAGGAGCAATTGATATCACTATAGTAAGGAATTTTTCACCGTGTAGTCATGAATACAATACTCAAAGTGACTACTACACACTCAAAAGGAATAACACTCTTTTGATTCCACCTTACTAAAATATCGCTCACACTCTATTTTTCTTCACAGACTTTAAGTCAATGGAATACCTCACTTTGCTCTCAAAATATATTTTTTCTCTCTAACTTGGTGTATCTTACAAATGAGCTAATGAGCTTCTTTTATAGAAGAAATTTGCAACTGCAAATTTCAACACCTACACAATATGTCAAAGTTGTGCCACCGAAAATTTTTAATTGTGGTGTTTCTCAACATTTACTGCCACTGCAATTTGCCAACCATTGACAATTGCATGCAGCAATTGTTGAAGTCAATAATGAAATAATGGGGCTGGACCCCACAATATTTCTGTCAACCCAATTCCAGCTTGAAAAACAGAAATGTGTTCATCCAGCTTAGAGGAATTAGCTATCCATATAGCAACATCATGAACCACATCATGCATCTTCACACAATCCATCCAAAGGGCTTCTTCTAGAAGGCAAGCATTTTTTAGACTCTCAATCATTGTGATTCCCCTGTTATAAGCTTTTTCATGTGTCAAATTCACCAAGGAACCCCTCTGCCCACCAGCAATGTATGAGATCATCTATGGAAATAACCAAAGGATATAAGGAGCAATACAAGAAACAACTTATAGTGTCACCTTTCATTTGTTCATATTGCTTCTTTGCTCTGACGATAATTCAGTATCCGGAGATTCTAAAGAATCAAAGTCCAACTTGATGACCTTGTACACCTCATCTATTACATCTTTTTCATAAGGTTCAGACATTCTAATGTGACAATATTTTTTCTTTGGGAGTACTTAGTCCCCATACTTCATTTTTAAAGAAATGGACTTGGCTCTACTCTTTCTCAAACTCAATGCTTAAGTCTTTAAAACAAATTTAAAACGATTGTAAAGGACTTTGAAAAGATTCGAAGAACTCTTTTGACTTGGCTCTTAACTCTACCTTGAATTTGATTTATGGATTCAAGGGCTATGATCTGATGTTATAGATGATCTCTCGATGTTTAAATGTACCTTAGAGTGTTGAAAACAACTAGAAAACATAGGTACGATTCGAGGAAACTCAAACGGAAAGAAGTGGAAAAGGGTAGAGGTCCTGGCGACCCTGGCATACTGAGTGGCGTCGGGCGCCAGACCTCATCTTACAGAACTTGGGTTGGGGCGCTCTGAGTGGTGCGGTGCCCCAGAGCCCAACCTATAGGTTCTGATGTGGGGCGCTCTTAGTGGCGCGGCGCCCCACCCCCATTCCCCAGAATTTTGACGATTTTTCTTATTCGTTTTTCAGCCCTAAGCCATATAAATTCGATTGGTTTCTTTCCCAAACACTTAGATTTGAATTCCCAACCAAAGTATACAAGAATCTACTCAAAATCAACCTTAAACCTCATCAAATCAGAAGCAAAAAACGAGTAGAAGAACATGGAGGCGGCGGCAGCAACGGCGGAATCTGTTCAATGCTTCGGGCGGAAGAAGACGGCTGTAGCAGTAACCCACTGCAAACGCGGTAAAGGTTTGATCAAGATCAACGGCGTACCTATCGAGCTAGTGCAACCAGAGATTCTCAGGTACAAGGCTTATGAACCTATTTTACTTTTAGGACGACATCGTTTTGCTGGTGTAGACATGAGGATCCGTGTGAAATGTGGAGGTCACACCTCACAAATCTATGCAATTCGTCAGTCAATTGCGAAAGCACTTGTTGCATTTTACCAGAAGTATGTTGATGAGCAGTCGAAGAAGGAGATTAAGGATATACTTGTGCGATATGATAGGACTTTGCTTGTTGCTGATCCTAGACGATATGAGCCTAAGAAGTTTGGTGGTCGTGGTGCTCGTTCTAGGTTCCAGAAATCTTACCGTTAATTTCTTTTTATTGCTTGCTCCTAATGGTTTTTGAACTTGTTCTGAGAATTTTGAAGTGATATTTATGTTTTGGATTTTAAACTTTTATTATATGACTGCAATCGTGATTTAGATTCGAAAAAAAAAAAAAAAAAAAAAAAAA
>JAJOOR010026957.1:0-16935 GCA_036250505.1 Solanum acaule
ATTTCCCACTCAATTTGACCCCCTGAATAAGAATATGAAGTCGAATTTCCGAAATGATGCACGGATTTTGAGATATATGGAAATTATAATTTTAGGTGTTTTCGAAGCACATTTTCGGGCATTTTTGGGGTCGTTTCACTATGTCTAAATCAGTTGTCAAAAGTCTTAGACTCGCCTCAAAATAAGGCCCAAACTTGAACCAAAATTTCACCTTTTTATCATTGACTTTAAACTTTTTCATACACTGCCTCATCTGAATAATGGAATTTTCATTTCCATTGCAATAGGCATAATAAGCTATATGTCCATTAACATAGTTCATCACTGGCTCAAACACCCACCAACCCTTATAGTGTAATTTAATGGTGTACGTATATGAATCTTCACCTTCATCTGTCGTGTAAAAGAAAAAGTAGATTCTATTAGTGTTATAACAATAAACATTTCCAATAGAAAATGTTAATGATACAAATCCAACACAAAAATATGTAACCAATAATGAAAATCTAAATTAATTTTGAATTTGAATTATGCAAACTACAGTTCTTAAAAAGTTAGACTTATCTGTATCATAGTTTATGATTACTTCACATTTAATTGTGTGCACTTCTGAATTTTCATTTCATCTATTGTTTTTTTTTAAAACAAGAATATGCTTATGGTATTCAAATAAGTGGAACAAACACAAAATGTAATATGTCATACAAATTTAGATATGCACTACAAATATTTAATTTTTATAATTCTTATAGCTTTTAAAAAAAAATGAATATTCATTCTTTATGTGAAATATTAGTTGTTGCGTTCTGTAACTCAACTTTTTTTTTCTTCGGATTTCCATATAATCAAAGATTTAGGCTATAAATAAATTAAATGAGTACTTACATGTCGGCGTGAATTGTAACCCATTCTTGCTTCGGAGTTTCATTGTGAAATTGAATGGTATTGTTTCTCTTCAAGAAGTGTACTGAGTTGTTTTATGTGTTGCAGGAGGAGTGTTCTACAGGAAAATGTTCAAAAAATATATGTTTTCTTTTAATGTATATTTAATAAATAAACTAGCGTTTCTTAATTATATTTTTAATTAGCTATTTAAGTTTTCTTAAATTTATATTAATTTAAAATAATTAGTTCACCAATTGAGCAAGTCCGGCATATCGTCGCAAAGTAGTACACTCAAGTGGACTCCACCTAATGGACGGATACTAGTTAGTAATTATATTTATATATACCTACACACTACCCCACTTCCTCACACCACATCTACCCACTTCCCTCACACTACACACCCACACACACGTCTACACACACTACTCAACACAGCACACACACTACCTATATTAACACTACAATCAACATACTACAAACGAACATATCTGCACAACACAGATACTACAAAAATCAGCAACATAAAAAAATAAAAAATAAAAAAGGAAGAAAAGAAAAAGGGAAAAATTAGCAACAACACACACACAACACGAGGAAAAAAGAAAAAAAAAACTTCCAAAGAAAGAACAAAATATGAGTTCCACCATTTTCGATTCAACAACATATATACATTTACATTATTCCAATACTACTCCAATACTCACAACACCAAATACACCAAAAACTCTTTCCTTCCAGCAACACAAACAAACAAACAAAAATCGCACAACAACAAAAGCAAACAAAAAAAAGAGTTGAGTTTGAGGTCTTTGTTCGTGGTTCTGAATTCGTGGTTTCGGTTGTGGTCATTTCCTTGTGAATTAATTTCACAAGAGGTAACACTTAATTCTCTTATATAGTTTAATGTCATGATTATACAAGCATTGTTTGCAATATATTGAAATTGTTAAATTTCGTATGTGTTTAATTCATTAATATTCATTGATGTTATAATATGAAGTATGTTCAAGTCTTTCATATCAACTTTATGTTTAGATCTTTTATATCATTAGACTCAGTGCAGAATTGTTATAACAAACCTTAGTTTATTTTATGTTTAAACAACCCACGGTTTATTTCATGTTTAAGTAAAACTGTTGTCTACGTCTATTCTTGTTTTTATACTTTGATTCTCTTATGATGATACATGTATTTATGGCTTAGCAAACTGATATGATGAGAATAATTAATGACAAATACTTATTATGTAAAATATTGATTTTATTACTAGGTTTTTCTTTTCATTTTAATGACTAAAACAAAGAAAAATAAAAGATTTTAGGTGCCCATAATTCCTAACATGTTTATACTAATGCAACATGTGTAAAATTTGTATGGGAAGGTGTATTATTTTAATTTATTTTTACTTTATATTCTTATTAATACTGTGTTCATTCTTTTTTTTTTTAGAAAAAACAAAAAATAAAACTAAGATAACATGTAATTTAGGCTTATAATAATAATAATAATAATAATAATAATAATAATAATAATAATAATAATAAGCAAATATTAAGATCTAATGAACATTAATCTACTTTTAGTCTTGAAATACAAATAAATAAATAATTTGTGGCAAGGTTGGAAAGCGCTGCTACCAACACATCACACACTAATAAAGATAACACAATTTTGAGTAGTTTAAAATAAATCAAAGAAGGCGGGATATTAGTAAATTTATTATGCTCATAAGTATAATATATCCAAAATAAAGTCAAGTCACATACAAGTCAATAAAGCTACCGTGCTAGAACCACGGGACTCAAGGGGTGCCTCACAGCTTCCCCTCGATCAACAGAATTCCTTACTTAGACTTCTAGTTCACAGATCAACAAAATAAAGAGTCAATTTCCTTTTGATTAGGGATTTAAATAAGGTGACTTGGAACACCAAAACTCAATTCCAAGTGGCGACTCTAAAATAAAATAATCCCTTTTCAAAACGCCACTTTAATTGGAAAAAACTCTACTTTCAAACATCGTGTTGAGAAAAATAGGGGTGTGACAGATGGCGACTCCGCTGAGGATAACTAGAATTTGAGCTTGCAAATATTGACTTGTATATGATTTTTATTAATTTTAGTGTGTTACTGTACTATTTGTCCGCTTATTTACCGCTTTGATATTGTTTGAATTGCAATATGTATTGTCTTCTCTATGCATCAATCTGAGTCTTCTAAGATACATTATTCGGATATGCAATTACGCTCCCAAGCCATGAGATACTAGAGATGTGGCAACGCTCCTAGGAAGGATTCTATAGTAACACATGTCTTAGAATGGAAAGGACCAACAGTGAGGTCGGAAAGCCCTGCTACCAGTAAGTTGTCCCTTCCCGACTCGAGTTGTCCGCTCGTTTTACAGTCAGTCTAGACACCTATTCCACTAGATTGTTAAACTTAGTAAAACAAGCCTCAATAATGATTATCTCTAATAGGATCCGATTTATCTATATTATGCACATTTTGTTTGAATTAATGGAGCTCAACACATGGGTCGAGTCCGTCTAGGATAAAAACCTTTTCTTGAGACCCACATATTTTTAACTATGTACTACTTGTAACATTATTTAGAAGACTTTATTTTAATATCTTCATTATATATCTGTTATTATTCGGTCAATCTCAAATAGTCTAGTCCTTTCATATTTGCAACAGGATAATTGAAATAAAAGAAAGTTTTTCAGTAAGTTAAACATATTTACAAAAAGCTTACGAACTACGCACACCTAATTCTCACATCATTGAGCTATGTAGGCAATCCTCTTTGGGTTCGGTGATCTTTATTCAAAATTTTAAAAAATAAAATTCTTTTTCAAAAAAAAAATAAATGAAAAAACAAGAAGGTTTAATCTTTATTAAAAATAAGTTTTTCTTAATTTTGTTTTAATAATTCAAAAGAAAACTAAAAGATTTTATCTTAAAGCTCTAAAAAAAAAACTTAGTTATTGAGTTTTAGAAAAAAAATATATGCAATGATCTTATTCATGTTCTCAAGCATGTTACGGATTTGATCAATGCATTATCAAATCATTTTTTAAAAAAAAACTAATAATTAAGAAATGTCTAACCCTAACAAACTTTATCGTCCATGCACAGAGTTAAATTAAGGTGGTTGATTTGTGGTTAAGCTGGCATCTCATACCTACAATACAAGATCAAAAGGCAAAAAAAAAAAGACTCACAAAGACGGAAATAAGTCAGACAATGATGAGGTCCAAAACCAGAGGATTTCACAAGAAATAGTGTCAACAGAAAAGGTAAGGATATTAAGACAGCAAATGGCGGAGATGTACGAAGCTTGGATGAGTGGACAAGCTCCACCGTCTTCAATCCGTGACTATCTAAATACAGTTATGCCACCCCATGTCCAAGTGTCGATAAGTGATCCAGTTTATCCACCTGGATTCGGCCCATATGCTAGCGCATCCAACGTAGCTGGAACTTCTACTGTGCTCCCTTTGAGTACACCTATGACGAGTAATCCACTTTTCGTATCGACTGCGCCGACTAATAGCATCCCGCAGCCAACAATGATGCCCAAATCCAACAATGATCCTTCATCCAAAGTTTTTCATAATCATGGCTACACTCCTGAAGAGGCTCTCAAAATTCCAGGCTTTTACCCCCACACTCATCATTATAGTTCCCCTATCGAAGTTGAGAAAGTTGTTAAGAACGAGGAGCATGAAGAAATGACTAGAAAAATGAAGAGTTTGGAACAAAGTTTAAGAGATATGCAGGGATTAAGAGGTCATAAAGGCATCTCATTTAATGATTTGTGCATGTTTCCCCACGTTCATTTGCCTGTCGGTTTTAAAACTCCAAAATTTGAAAAATATGATGGTCATGGAGATCCCGTAGTTCATTTAAAGAGATATTGTAATCAACTGAGAAGGGCTGGAAACAAAGAAGAATTGTTCATGGCTTATATTGGGGAAAGTTTGATGGGAATTGTCTCAGAATAGTTCATAGATCAAGATACTTCTAACTGGCATACATGGGATGATTTGGCTAGATGTTTTGTTCAACAGTTCCAATATAATATTGACATCGTGCCAGACCGTTCCTCACTTGCTAACATGAGGAAAAAGACTACTAAAAATTTTTGTGAATATGTTATTAGGTGGAGAGAGCAAGCTGGTAGGGTTAAGCCACCAATGAAAGAATTCGAAATGATTGATGTTTTTCAACAAGCACAAGAACCAGACTACTTTCATTATTTACTTTCCGTTGTTGGAAAAACATTCGTTGAAGTTATTAAGATTGGCGAAATAGTGAAAAATGGTATTAAGTCTGGAAAGATTGTAAGTCAAACTACTTTGAAAGCCACAACACAGGTGATTAGAAATGGATCGAGAAATCTTGGGGGAAAGAAAATGAAGAAGGATGTAGCAAATGTTGTGTCAGACACACAAAAAGGTCCAAGGGGTCCAATTTATCAATACGCACCACCTCAATTCCATCACTATCTCCCCATGCAAGACGCACAGTACTCTATTGTCCCACCTCAATATGCAGTCTATGGTGCACAACCATATGCATATCCATCAAACTATCCTCAATGGTGAGCTCCAACACATCAAAATGTCGTCCTTCTTCTCAAAATTTTCAAGCACCTTATAATCCCCGTTCAAGACAGGGATTTGAAGAAGGTTAAAGACCTGTGAATAATTTCACACCAATTGGAGAGTTTTACACAAGTTCATTTGAGAAATTGAAACGTTTGAATATGATAGAGTCGATTCCTCAAAATTATGCAGATCCACGTTCAAAAGGTTTTAATCTTGTAGCATGATGTGCATACCATTCTGATTCCCCAGGGCACAATACTGAAGATTGTCGTACTTTGAAAAGTGAGGTGGAAAAGATGCTCCAAGAAAAGATGATTGTGGTCCAAAATGATAACCCCCCAAATGTTACTCAGAATCCTCTACCAGCACCTAATGATGTACATTTCATTGAGATGATAGATGATGACAATTCTCTCAATTCTAAAGAAAAGACAATTGAAATTGGTGGAGCTTTCACGAAGGCTAACGTGCAAAAGAGTGGCTAAGAAGTCAAGTTGGTAATTGAGAGACACTCTTCTTTTATCTAAAAAGAGTGTATGGATAGTTTATTTTGTTATCATTTCTGCTATGCAATTTTTATTTTTTTTAGTAAGTCAGACCTTTCTATCATTTCTCTTATGTGTCTGTTAGTCGTAGTTTAGGTATTATGGAGTTATAACCTAAAGTTCTAGTTTATTGTCTTGTCATCAAGTCCTTTTATCTTAATATAATATTTTTTTTCCTCGTCACTTTGACGTATTCTATTTAGCTTTCCATATATACACCTCTCTTTAAATTCAGTTTTTGTGAAATGATATGCAAGAGGAATTTGGTCAGTTCTTAAAATTATATCTAATCATGGAAAGAATACACCAAATAAGTCAAAAAGAAAATATTTGAGGAAATGAATAAAGGACTTAAACACCTTGATACATCCTTTAGTATCGAAAATGGTTGAAAATATAGATATGCCATTTGTTGTCAAGAAGGTATTACTTAAACGGAGATTTCAAGCTGATAATTGGGACAAAATGATATACATATCCATCAACAATGCATACGTTACAAAGAGATATTGTATGATTTTCACTTCACATCTTAAAGGGCATGCTTGTATTTGTCATTTTTAATAATTGATATGACGAAGGCATTTCATTGTATTATCCGAACACTGTGTAATCATTTGCTACCCCTTTTGAGCATTAATTTTATTCTCTTTCATAACCCTCTTTTGGAATCAAAATACAGTAAAAAAAAAAAGAAGAAAAGAATCACAAATTCAAAAAGGAAAAAAGAGAAGTCACAGAAAAGAGTCAAGAAAAAAGAATTCAAAAAAAAAGTTGAAAAAAGAATCAATAACAACCGAAGAACAAACTTTCTAAACTACGTTCGACCTGATTCTTGCTTTGACAAGATACGTAGGCAACCTTATTTTGAGGTTCGATCCAACCAAGAAAAAGGTCTAGAAAGTCCTCATCACAAAAACTGGGGCAAAAATAATAATAATAATTATAATTTATTATTATTATTATTATTATTATTATTTTATTTTATTTTTAGCAAAAAAAAAAGTTGATTCCAAAAGTTGTAAGTCTTAACCCTGTTACCACATTATATTTGAGCCTTTATGCCAATCCTTTCTTTGTAACCCTGTCCAAAAGCCACGTTCCAATCCAAATAAAGACCTTCTGATCAATTTTTAATAACGACAAGTCAAGCAAGCTTTCAGTGTTGATTATCATATAAGGAAACATGTCATTCCACTCGCATAAGGAGTGAAAATGAGGGAATCTTATCGATGAAAATCCTCGAAAGTAAAAAATGAGAGAGTCTTATTGGTGAAAACCCTCAAGGCATCGTAAGACGATAGTGAGTGAGAGATAATAAAAAAAAAGAGAGACTTGTTAGTGAAAACCTTTCGAGGCGCCACAAGTCAAGTATAAGTCATAAATCTAGTGCAAAAGTTGAATTATAGAAGTCTGACTTCAAAGTTGAAAGTTTGACAAAGATGAAGTTTAGATTGATTGGACAGACCAGGCCATTTATTCCAAAATGTATGTCATGATCATAAGAATTGACCACCACTATCAACGAGTCCATTTATTTTATTTTTATTCTTTTTCTTCTCAAAAGGGTCAAATATTATTTCTTCTTATTTTGTGTCGCTCAACTCGATCTTGAGTTAGTCTTCATTAAGCAAGCATAAAATGATTTCAAAATTGCTATCATCTTTTCAATTGCACAAAACAAAGTTTGGTCAGCACATCAATCGTGACATGATTCAAGAAATAGTGATATGAATAGTAGCTTGTCAACAATTGACAATTTTTGAGAATTTATATGAATACAAGATTCAATTATTGCTGGAGGGTGGAAACAATATAACAGATCTGAAGTTTGAAGTTCTGAACAATTAGATATGTTTTCAAGATTATCAAGCTGTGCTAACTAGCAAACGGAAACAGTCTGCTCAAGCTGAAATTAGGTTCAACATGGCAACAACAGGGGCAATCATCTTCAAAGCCAAGGCCACAAATCGACCACCAATTTAAAACTCACAATTTTATTTTTTTTATTTTTTTTATTCGAAACAGGAGGCTTGCTTGCTGAAATAAATATTGTGTCACAGGTTCAAATTGGATAACAGAGGTACAATAAAAACCTATCACTATTTTTCTTTTTATGCTTGCACAAATAGTTATTTGTCTTCTCCTAGGATAAACACTTCCTAGTCTGAGACCGTTATTTTTCATTTTCTCCTTGGATAAACACTTCCTAATCTGAGATTGTTATTTTATTTTTCTCCTAGGATAAACACTTCGTAGTCTAAAACCGTTATTTTTTTTAATTTTCTTTTCTCCTAGGATAAACACTTCCTAGTCTGAGACTATTATTTTTTATTTTCTCGCAGGATAAATATTTTCTAGTCTGAGATTGTTATTTCTTATTTTCTCCTAGGATAAACACTTTCTAGTCTGAGACCGTTATTTTTTTATTTTTATTTTTTCCTAGGATAAACACTTCCTAATCTTAGACAATTATTTTTTATTTTTCTCCTAGGATAAACACTTCCTAGTCTGAGACGTTATTTTTATTTTTTACTACGATAAGCATTTCCTAGTCTGAGCCTGTCATTTTTCATTTTTTCCTAGGATAAACACTTCCTAGTCTAAGACCTTTATTTTTTATTTTCTCCTAGGATAAAACACTTCCTAGTCTGAGACTATTATCTTTTATTTTCTCCTAGGATAAACACTTCCTAGTCTGAGAAGTTATTTTTATTTTTCTCCAAGGATAAACACTTCCTAGTCTGAGACGTTATTTTTTATTTTTTCCTAGGATAAACACTTCCTAGTCTAAGTTTATTTTATTTTTTTAAAATCACATTTGCTAATAACTCACAAAAAATTTTCAGTGAAATTTGGGGAATTTTTTTTGTTTATTTCTTTTGTTTGTGATGGTTTTCAGGTTTCTTCAAGCGAAACATGGATTTGAAATTCAAGAACAAAGTTTCAACTCTTTTCAGAATGATCAATCCCATGATAGCCAGAATCAGATTCCTCAATGCATGTAGCAACCTGACTTCCTGACATCTATTTTTATTCAGCTTCTAATCAAGAAAATATGCAGTCATTCAAGAGCATTTTCAAATTGTCATTTTGAAGAGTGCCAAAAACTCACTCTAAGTGGCAAGTTAAGCATCGAACCCATTCAAGATCAAGATACTCACCAAAATCAAGGTGATATCTCAAATTCAAGATTTAAGTGAAGACTCAAGAGAAATTGCATAGATAGGAGCTTGTACTTTTATTTTCCTTTTGACTATTAGCTTTGATTTTTTTTTATGTAAGGATAAGAACCGCGACCTGGAGCCTCGATGGAACCTCGCTCAACTTCCAACTCATCACCTCATCTCCTTGAACTACACGTGACCTGATTCCCTTATAACCCGGGATATGTAGGCTGTCCAAAACTCGGACTCGATCGCATATTTTTCTTTCAAATAAGGGTCTGCAAACTCTTCGTGTTTTCAGTCAAAGAGGGGCAAACTGTAGACACGTAATTTTTTACTGAACTTGATGTTTTACACAAATTTTAGTGGTTAAATATTTCTTTTACGTCTAAATTAAATATTTTGATTTTTTCATATTTTAGTAAGTTTAGTGTAAAAAATATTTGAAAACCACAAAAATAGGGTCATGTTTTAAGTTAAGTTTTGTTTTCAATTTATTCCAAAGAGAAGAAAATGTTCAAAAAATATATGTTTTCTTTTAATGTATATATAATAAATAAACTAGTGTTTCTTAATTATATTTTTAGTTAGCTATTTAACTTTTCTTAAATTTATATTAAGTTAAAATAATTAGTTAGTAATTATATTTATATATACCTACACACTACCCCACTTCCTCACACCACATCTACCCACTTCCCTCACACTACACACCCACGCACACGTCTACACACACTACTACAACACAGCACACACACTACCTATATTAACACTACAATCAACATACTACAAACGAACATATTTGCACAACACAGATACTACAAAAATCAGCAACATAAAAAATAAAAATAAAAAGGAAGAAAAACAAAAGGGAAAAATTAGCAACAACACACACAACACGAGGAAAAAAGAAAAAAAAAACTTCCAAAGAAAGAACAAAAAAGCAGTTCCACCATTTTCGATTCAATAACATATATACATTTACATTATTCCAATACTACTCCAATACTCACAACATCAAATACACCAAAAACTCTTTCCTTCCAGCAACACAAACAAACAAACAAAAATCGCACAACAACAAAAGCAAACAAAAAAAAGAGTTGAGTTTGAGGTCTTTGTTCGAGGTTTTGAATTTATGGTTCCGGTTGTGGTCATTTCCTTGTGAATTAATTTTCACAAGAGGTAACACTTAATTCTCTTATATAGTTTAATGTCATGATTATACAAGCATTGGTTTCAATATATTGAAATTATTAAATTTCGTATGTGTTTAATTCATTAATATTTATTGATGTTATAATATGAAGTATGTTCAAATCTTTCATATCAACTTTATGTTTAGATCTTTTATATCATTAGACTTAGTGCAAAATTGTTATAACAAACCTTAGTTTATTTTATGTTTAAACAACCCACGGTTTATTTCATGTTTAAGTAAAACTGTTGTCTACGTCTATTCTTGTTTTATACTTTGATTCTCTTATGATGATACATGTATTTATGGCTTAGCAAACTGAAATGATGAGAATAATTAATGACAAATACTTATTATGTAAAATATTGATTTTATTACTAGGTTTTTCTTTTCATTTTAATGATTAAAGCAAAGAAAAATAAAAGATTTTAGGTGCCCATAATTCCTAACATGTTTATACTAATGCAACATGTGTAAAATTTGTATGGGAAGGTGTATTATTTTAATTTATTTTTACTTTATATTCTTATTAATATTGTGTTCATTCTTTTTTTTTTTAGAAAAAACAAAAAATAAAACTAAGATAACATGTAATTTAGGCTTATAATAATAATAATAATAATAATAATAATAATAATAATAATAATAATAATAAGCAAATATTAAGATCTAAAGAACATTAATCTACTTTTAGTCTTGAAATACAAATAAATAAACAATTTGTGGCAAGGTTGGAAAGCGTTGCTATCAATACACCACACACTAATAAAGATAACACAGTTTTAAGCAGTTTAAAATAAATCAAAGAAGGCGAGATATTAGTAAATTTATTATGCTCATAAGTATAATATATTCAAAATAAAGTCAAGTCATATACAAGTCAATAAAGCGACCGTGCTAGAATCACGGGACTCGAGGGGTGTCTCACACCTTCCCCTCGGTCAACAGAATTCCTTACTTAGACTTCTAGTCCGCAGATCAACAAAATAAAGAGTCAATTTCCTTTTGATTAGGGATTTAAATAAGGTGACTTGGAACACCAAAACTCAATTTCAAGTGGCGACTTTGAAATAAAATATCCCTTTTCAAAATGCCACTTTAATTGGAAAAAACTCTACTTTCAAACATCGTGTTGGGAAAAATAGGGGTGTGACAGCATTCAAATTGAAGAAGGGAGTAGGGCAGGGATATGCTTGTGTATAAGAAAGGATGTTGCGGGAGAACTTATAAATATTTTCTAGCTTTAGGTTTTGTTCTCTGCATAGAAGTGTTTTTCTTGTTGTAATACCAAAATTACCCCCGACAACAGTAAGTGATCTGTTTAAATTGATATTCATCGCTAGTAGAAGGACTGAAATCACTTACTTTAATTAATTAAAGGTTGAGTATGATTAGTGAGATATCATAGGGACCAAAACCAAAATAAGACAATAACACAGGGACGAAAACGATTATTTTCTCAATTGTTTTTTTTTTCTTATCCACGTTCAAAATCAAAACAATTCTACTACACGACAAGTAACAGACATGTAATTTGACGTTGTAACCGTCACTTTATTACTACCAACGTTATGTTTTGTAAGGTTAAGCACACTTCCGAGGTTAACGCCGTTATTTATCTACCGTTCTCCGTTAGTCACTGAACTTATAGCTATATTTTTTTTGAAGTACTTAAAAGTGTCTTTGAATTTGACGCAAATTATTAATTTGATTTCTAAACTATTCACAGTCTTAAAAACACCATTTTATTTGATTAACTCAATTTAAACACACTATTGACACATGAAATAACAAATAGTTTCAAACTCTTAAGACCATGTGACTCTTAATAAAAAAATCAAGAAATTTTTTGAAAACACTTATAAACTTAGCGAGAACTTAGGAGTGTATTTTATTCATGTTACAAGATCAGAGCTGTATTTAAATTCAGTTATTCAAATAAATAAATATTTTTAAGACTGTTAATAATTTGAAAACGAAACTAATAATTCACGTCTGTAATCGTGTTTGCAATATTTAAAAAAATAAAAATCAGATAATGGTGGAGATTTTTTAAAAAGATGACACGTCAGATTATGTTGAAATCCTACGTGGCATATGATCCAAACCGTCACCACTTATTTATAATCTCTCAATTTCTCTATTATCGTAGGGAATTATTTTATAGAAATAACTATTCGCTCAAATGACTCGATGCCCTTATAAAATGAGTTATAAACTTGTCTTCGAACTCACAATTCATTATAGTTACTAAATTCGTAATCAACTATTTATATATTTGATAATTTTCTTAATATATTTATGATTTTAAATAAACATTATTAAATTCATCCAAATTCATAATTAATATTATGTTATCTCAGTGAATCC
The DNA here is from genome assembly GCA_036250505.1 of Solanum acaule. NCBI lineage: Eukaryota > Viridiplantae > Streptophyta > Magnoliopsida > Solanales > Solanaceae > Solanum > Solanum acaule. Next base: position 12,780 of record JAJOOR010026957.1, read on the forward strand.
ATAATTTATACTCTGTCTCCGCCCCTGCGTAGGTTAGCTTGATGGCATTTCAACTATTTCATCGATTATATATACTTTATTTATCAACATTAACTATGTAAATTTCAACCTTAATTTAATATATATATATATATATACTTTTAGTTTTATGCTCATTATTTATTAGTACTATATAAATTTAGAGCTTTTAATTAATTTTATATAAGGGCATTGCAAAATAACTTCTAAAGTCCAAGGTTATAACGAAATAATTTCATATATTTTTAACTGTAACAATAATAATATATTCAATGCAATTTAAAATAAGTAAAATAAAAAATAGATACGTTATTTCTAATATAGACTATTGACTCTAGTAAAAACATTACATACATTTTGTCCAAATGTATTGATCAACATACATTGACTATGTACTACAAAAAATTAATTATTACAGTATATAAATTAAATCGCTCAAAGACATTGAATTGTAATTTTTCCAAAAAAATAAGACTTTTTTTTTTTCCAATTTTGTCGGATTGTACATGAATGGGATAATTTTGAAGAAAAAGTTTTGAAAAAAAGAAAATTTGATGACCCAACGTTTTTACTTGATAGTGTATAAACCAACCAAAACCAACCGACCCGTTTGACCCTCCACGTGGCAACATCACATTGTATATGGGCCCACCATTTGGCAAAGAACCGGTCTTTGGATAGTTTTTTCACCAGTGACCTGTTATTGCCAGGGAATCAACCGGTATTTTACCGACAGTTCCGGTCATGGATGTCAAGTGTATAAAGAACTGGGGTTTAAGACAATGCTTGGGGGTGGTTTTCACAGGGTTTTTGGGTCATGGTGAAAAATAAAAAAATTTAAAAAATTGCATTTCACAATTGTTGGTTACTAAGTATGTGTACACAATTTGGGTGATTCTTGAATTATTATTTTTTTGGTGAATTTTGATGGAAGTTTGGTTGTTTTAAGGTGATGTGACATGTTTCTTTATTGTAGTTTGTGTGTATAAAGTTGTAATCTTTTGTTTATAACAGTTGAATATCCTGTTTGGTTGCATAAAGTTTCAATCTTTGTTGAGAATTTTTGTGGGGATTTAATGGTTTTTGAAGGGAAAAAAAAGATGAAAATTTGGTTGCTCTAAGGTGATGTGATGGGTGATGGTGGTCCATTTGTTTCTTCTTTGATTGTAAAATTTTTCATAAAGTTCCAATCTTTGGTTTCAGAGACTTGTTGGGTTGAGGAGAAAATCTTGAGAAATTAGAAGAAATTGTTGAATTTATTAGTTTTAAGTATTTCATGGGTAAATTGTGGTGAAGTTTGAGGGAAATTTGGTTGCTTTAAGGTGATGTGATTCATTTTTTTTCTTCTTTCTATGCACAATTTGAAAAAAGTTGCTATCTTTTGTTTGGTTCTTGGTTGGATTGGGGAGAAAATCCTGACAAAGTAGAAGAAACTGTTGATGTTTTGCCTTTTTAGTTCTTTAAGTATGGTTTAATGTGGTTTGAAGAAAAAAATGTTGCTTTAAAGGTGATGTGATCCATTTCTTTCTTTTTTTCTGGTGCATAATTTGCATAAAGTTCCAATCTTTGTTCAGAACCTGATTGGATTGTGGAAAACATTTTGGGTTTTTCTGCATCTCTGCTACCCACAAAGCATTTCAAGAATTGAAGCTTTTCCCTTTCTTCTAAGTTCTTTTCAGAATTTGGTCTCCCAGAAAGCTTTTCTGTGAAAATCAGGGTGTCTTAGATTAGATCTATTGATATTTCCCAAGTAGATTCTTGAATTTGCTAGGTTTGGTTTGGTTGATCTAATTGCTTTCTTTTTATATCATCTTTCTAAGTTCTCTTTTCTTAATTTCCCCTCCAATCTTTGGGTTTATGGGGAGTTGGGATTCATGGATTTCATTAAGATTTGCATAATTACTTTACCCTCATGTGGAAATGGCTTCTTTTCTCTTTTCCTTTTTTGAGGAAAAAAGCAACATGTTTCTTTCCATCTCATCAAACTTGTCATTTTGGAATTATACTAGCGCTTTTTTTCGTTTGATCAAAACATGTTCTTTTCTGTTGTAATGTTGGTGAAAGTCTTTCTTGTCATTCTTATAGTTCTGATTCAGTGATTGTTGGTTCTTGTGGTTTCTTATGATTAAGATCTTGCCATATTTTGTATAGTTTTAGTTGGAGGGAATAGCTTCTTTTAAATTTGAAATTGAGATCATACTTTATCTTTGTATGCTTTTGGATTGGATAGTTAAAGGTTTTAGGATATTGTGGAAAATGTAGTTATGATAAAAAATTTAAGATTATTTCCTTTTATAACCATCATTTTAAGTGTCAATTGAAAAAAGACAAAGTTCTGTAATACAAAGTGCCAGTCTCTTAGCATTAATGAAAATGTGGGAATTCTGTTGTGTTGCCTTTTTCGTTTCCTGATATTTTACACCTCTGTGCTTGATTTCCAATACTTTTACCTCAATATCCTGATTCGTGATTTGTGATCTGGCAGGTTTCTTCTTTAGATTATTTCATGTACTTGCACTGCTTGTCCCGAGGGATGTATAGATATGAGGTTTTTATACTGTAAAGTTGATCAAAGACCGCTGGCGTTTTGTGTTTTCTGAATGTTTAGTCCTATGGTTTCTGAGATATGGAGTTGCATAAGAGGTTAGATTATGGATTCATTGGCTATCAGGTGCCTCATATTCCCCGAGCTACGAGATCAGCTAGGGTAACTTCTCTTTTTATATGCGATTGTTATTTCGCCATAATGTTTTTGGCTTGAAGTACTCATTCTAATCTTATTTCGTTGTCGATATTTTTAGGGAAGGGGAAATATTAGGAAGAAATCTAATAGCAATGAAATGTGTGCTTTTGACTTGTTGACTACTGTAGCTGGGAAGTTACTCCTGGAAGGAGAAAGCACTTCAAATTCTAGCGGGAAAGATCGGTCTGTAGTTGTGAAAGATACCGCTGAGACTGTTAAAGAAGATGAAGATACACCTTTAAAAGAAAATCCATGTACTGAAGGTTGCCAGGAGCGGGGGTTCTTCATTTCTCAGATTGTGTCAGAAGCTCCTGTGGTAAATCATTGCTTAAGCAAATCGACAGATACGTTATCTGGACCAGCATCTGTAATTACAAGTTCCGATTGCTCGGAGAAGTTGGGTTCTGCAGAACAATTCATAAATGGTGAATGCAAAACTGAAAACAGGAACTGTTCTACTAAGGTAGAACATGAGTTATCTGGTTGTGGAGATTTTTCTAGCTGTACATTAGGCACTGAAAGTAAAAAACAAGTGAAAATCAACCTGTCAAATGATGCAACGATTACAACGAATAAGAGGGCTGCAATTTGCAGTTCAGAGTTTCCTGATCCTTGGGATAGGAAGTGTTCAATGCTTGTTGCTTCGGACAATACTGTAAAGTTATCTCTTTCTACGGACCCTGATCCTTTTGGGTCCTTTCCGGTGATCCGGAATGATGTACAGTTAGCTAACAAAGATGATGACGAAAAATCTTGTGGGTGCACTCAACCTAGCACCAGAAATAAGGCCTTCAGGCCAGCACCGCGTGTAGGAGATTGGAGGATGAGGAAGTTACAGGCATCCAAATACTGGGAAGTAAATCCACAATCTGATGATGAGGGACATGTCAATGTTGGTGAGTGTTTTTTATTGTTTATTTTGGTTCTGACCTTCAGCTTTTAACTTACTGGATTTGACATAGCAAGCATCTCTCCAGATAATGAAACAAGGCATGTCTACCAGAAAAGGGAAAATGTCTACACGAGCGAAAGGTCTCAAAAGAGATTTTCCTTTCAAGAAAAGAAAGCTCTATTATTGTAACTCGTTCTCCAATTCCGATGGAGGGAGTAGTGATGGAATATGTAGTTCTCCAACAAAAGACTTAAATAGAGATGCATCCGGTTACAGTCTAGTATCTTCAGGAGGTTTGTTGTCTTCTTCTGAAACCCTGCCTACAGTGAAAAACATGCATATTATTCACAGTCATTACTTGCACATGTTGGTGTGTATGCATTCCCAGTTCTAATTGGTACCTATTCCCTCTCTGCATATGGAATCCGACAGCCTGTGCAGCAGCTGGGACTTCAATCCCCAAAGGAGCTAGTGCATCCTTCAGGTCTAATGACTCCCATGGT
>JAJOOR010026958.1:0-14941 GCA_036250505.1 Solanum acaule
AAAAAAAAAAAGATTTCACTATCAGAAATTCAAGCTCCAATTCAAGACCTCTAATTAAAGGTGGAAGAGTTTTCAACCATCTACACGACCGTATTGGTCAAGAATCTTCTTTTGCTGAAAGGACTTTCTTAATTAATATTTATTGTTGAAAAATGTAAAACCAAGAGGGTGATATGCACATTACACGTTAGCGGATAGATGTTATAAAACTCTTCAAATAAATTATAAAATGTTGTGTGCGGTTATATAATATATTTAAAATTCTCGTTGTCAGTAAATCAACAAATACATATAAGGAGGGATATAATTCAAGAGGTATAGTTCATTTAAACATTCATCTATAACAAGAACAATAAATACATACATTCTAGAATCAGAAATTGAAAGGAAAAAACTAAGTGTTAGCTTGTATGTACCTTTGACGTCTCTCACTATATCAACAAATATGTGTTAATAAGGTATGAACTTACAACAATTTTAATAACTAACATAGTGATGTACTCTGTCGTACTATTTGGTTTGATTATATCGACTTGATCAACGACGAATCACCCCCGAATAGAAGAAAATGATATTTTTCTGATCTCATATATATAAAGACTTGAGCAAAAGATGCTGGACAAACTTAATATAATCTCACAAATGAGGTTTGAGGAGAGTAGAATATATGCAAACCTTACCCCTATCTTGTGATGATAATGAGGATATTGTTCTGATAGATCATCAACTCAACAAAAAGAGATGAAAAGAAGCAATAATAACAAGTATTAACAACAAGATAATAAGATAAATAAAGTAAAAGAAACAATCAAGTAATACTAGAGATCTAAGAATAAGCAAACGTAAAAATAATACTAATACTTCTAATATGAAATACTCTGCAAGCTACTAATCTTCTACCCTAATTAACTTGATCACTTAAATTAAACCTCGAAGCAATTTTAATATTTTATTTTTAAAAAAAACAAACATTTCAAAAATATGTCAAAATACCAAGTAAATTCTTTCATGTAATAGTATCAAAAAATTAAAACGAATATCCTCTTTAGTTTTTTATTTTGGATGTGGAAGCATTGGTAGGGGTCAATCGATCACAGAGTAGAAGTTGAAGGGCATACTTTGCAAATCTTGGCATATATTTTGATGCTATTCAAATTTCTCTTATCCATAAAGCTTATTCCAATAACGGTGATACACATTAGCAGATGGATGTTATAAATTCATTCGGAAAATTATAACTCGATGCACTAAAGTTCATGGTTCGAGGAAAGGCCTGGCCACAAGTTAAACTACATTTGATAATGTAAAATATATTTACATTGTCACACACGTCAGTGTATATAACTTAAACTCTCCGTTTTTCCCCAGGTCAGGGTAAGTGTATAACAATTGGACATCTTAGAAACAGTAGTATTATAAGTACACAAAATCAACGAAAAGATAAACAATCTGTCTGAAACAAAAAAAAATGTAAATCTTGAATTGAAACTTCGTATGTTAAAGAAGTTGGAGAATCACTACAAGACATTGAACCAAGTTTCTACAATCAATCAAAAAAAAATAAACAGCTACACTAATCTTTTTTCCCTTTCTACAACCCCCCCCCCCCCTCCCCACCCACCCACCCACCCCAAAAAAAGTTCTTGTCAAAAAACCAAGAATTTAAGCAGATTACAAAAATTAGTGTGTTAGTTAAGCACTTTATTTTCAAACATGTACAAGTGCCAACCCCCAACTTCCCCTATCCATGCAGGAAACAGATTCCACTGCAGGAAGCTAAATGTAATTCAACTAATATACTTCCCTTGTGGTGTTTTATATAATCTTTACACTTCCAATATTTATTATTAACAAAACAAAAAAGGAATCTCCAAAACCCCATCTACTTACTTATCTTCCTCCAGTTTATCCTTTACAACCTTATTAAAGCAAAAGACGCGTCTCGGATTGATGTTTCATCTGTTGTCTAGCTTGTTGTTGGGACCAGTAAGCATGAGCAATGAGGACTCGGTCGAGGAGTTCCTGAGGCACAGGCTCACCTCTCCTTTGTTGAGGAGATATTCGCGCTGTGTGCACCAGTGTTTTCCATTTGTCCTGAAGAAACGTGAACACAAATATCACGCGTTTATTATAACATACAAGGAACACATTTTAATTTTCAAAACAAGAATTACATGTTTAATCGAGCCTGCACGACCAAGGAACAAGTTGTGCTGAGCTGATCGTGACCAAGCTCAATCGAACCCCAACTCTTTTTGAAACTAGTTGGACCGGGCCAAGCCCCAAGGCGGCTCAGCTCTTTGTCCAGGCAGCCAAACTTAATCAAGAGGATAACTTATAATTTCATTTTCCTTCCTCCAAAATTCACATTTAAATGTGGAAACGAATAAGGAGCTAATCAAGAAGAAACTAAAGTGGAAACTACAGGAATGAGCAACATATGAAGAGTCTAGTGCCCTTGATTCAAGTAGGCAAAGTGACAATTTGAAGGTGAGTTACCGAAATGCAAGAGATTTAGTGCAGTTTGTACCTTTAAATCGACATAAGTTCTGTGTTTGGCGTTATCAAAAGCTCGCATTTTGACATCACGCCACCTGCAAAGATAGCAAAGACAAAAGGAACTTTTGAGGTCAGCATTTGCATACAACTATTAAGAAGATACAAATTTAAGCGAGTATGGCTCATTTCGATATACCTTCCAGTTCCAAGCTTCTCAACAGCTTGAACAAGTGCTTCCACTTCGAAAACAGAAAAAGGTCTACGGATTCGACGCTGCACAGTTTCACATCGCTTGGGCTTTAACATTGGAACTACAGCCAAGGCTTCTGCATCCATTGCAGCAACTGGAACCAATGCTCTTGAATCTGCAGCATTTTTCTCCAGAGAGGCATCAGGAGGGGATGGAGCTGAATCGTGATCGCTTTCAATGAAGTTACTCAAATTTGTTCCTGAATAATCCGGGAAGGCATTATATGTCTCCTGTTGCATGCCATTATGAATAATAGTAGAACCAGGTGAGCACCTGCTAAGAAATATATGGCAAACTTATCAAGACTTTTTTTCAGAAGGTTTTAGGAAGAACAGAATAAGGGCCTGCCACCTCCCACAAAAAGCAACATCAGATAGAGAAAAAAGAGGACAAGAGACTAACAGGGTTAAAGAGAGTAGCAATATCTCAGGTGTCCCAAGTTGAAAGCAAATGTAGACTTTAACTACACATAACGACATGCATACATTTGCAAGAATTAATTCATCAATAAAACTGAAGAGTCACCAACTCCATTGACTAACTACAGCTAGTCGAATGCCAAAATTAAGCTAGTGAAACTTAAAGACTATACAATAATTAATGCCAAAAAGAGATCGTCGAGCATATGAAATACCTTGTTAGTGGTTGAGGTGTCTCACAAGGAAGTACACGAGAACAACCTTCTGGACCTAGAGGTGGGGAACCTCGAGAGGGGCTAGGTTCCAGGGTAAAACCAAGAGCATCAAGTTTGTCATCATGTGAAATTCCAGCCTGAAATAAGGTCTTGCTGTCATCTCTAACCTTCTTACCCTGAAATACTACACCAATCCGCAGCCCACCACCAAGTATTGCCGTCACTGCTTCCATTACGGTCCTCTGCAGAGTATTAGAAGCATAAAGAGTGAATTTCTATGTTTGAATCTGGAAAAGAGAAACAAAGAATTCTGCAGCAGTACTACTGAAAGAACCTTATTTAAGTGAACAGATTATAGCATTTAGAATTAACACTTTCACATGCCTTTAAAGAACCAACAGTTGCATTTTCCGGAATCTCAACAAAAAGCTCAGGAACTCTGAAAGACTTGATCTTGAGCTTCACTGAGGATAAACATCTTCGTAACATCAGAAACTCTTCAAATGAAAAATTGCCATAAAAGAATCATTGATTAGTCCAAAAGAAGGCCTTCTCACCATGGGAGTCATTAGACCTGAAGGATGCACTAGCTCCTTTGGGGATTGACGTCCCAGCTGCTGCACGGGCTGTCGGATTCCATATGCAAGGGGGAATAGGTACCAATTAGAACTGGGAATGCATACACACCAACATGTGCAAGTAATGACTGAATAATGTGCATGTTTTTCACTGTAGGCAGGGTTTCAGAAGAAGACAACAAACCTCCTGAAGATGCTAGACTATAACCGGATGCATCTCTATTTAAGTCTTTTGTTGGAGAACTACATATTCCATCACTACTCCCTCCATCAGAATTGGAGAACGAGTTACTATAATAGAGCTTTCTTTTCTTGAAAGGAAAATCTCTCTGAGACCTTTCGCTCGTGTAGACATTTTCCCTTTTCTGGTAGACATGCCTTGTTTCATTATCTGGAGAGATGCTTGCTATGTCAAATCCAGGAAGTTAAAAGCTGAAGGTCAGAACCAAAATAAACAACAAAAAACACTCACCAACATTGACATGTCCCTCATCATCAGATTGCGGACTTACTTCCCAGTATTTGGATGCCTGTAACTTCCGCATCCTCCAATCTCCTACACGCGGTGCTGGCCTGAAGGCCTTATTTCTGGTGCTAGGTTGAGTCCACCCGCAAGATTTTTCGTCATCATCTTTGTTAGCTAACTGTACATCATTCCGGATCACCGGAAAGGACCCAAAAGGATCAGGGTCCATAGAAAGAGATAACTTTACAGTATTGTCCGAAGCAACAAGCATTGAACGCTTCCTATCCCAAGGATCAGGAAACTCTGAACTGCAAATTGCAGCCCTCTTATTCGTTGTAATCGTTGCATCATTTGACAGGTTGATTTTCACTTGTTTTTTACTTTCAGTGCCTAATGTACAGCTCGAAAAATCTCCACAACCAGATAACTCATGTTCTACCTTAGTAGAACAGTTCCTGTTTTCAGTTTTGCGTTCACCATTTATGAATAGTTCTGCAGAACCCAACTTCTCCGAGCAATCGGAACTTGTAATTACAGATGCTGGTCCAGATAAAGTATCTGTCGATTTGCTTAAACAATGATTTACTGCAGGAGCTTCTGAAACAATCTGAGAAATGAAGAACCCCCGCTCCTGGCACTGTTCATTACAACAATTTTCTTTTAATGGTGTATCTTCATCCTCCTTAATCGTCTCAGTGGTATCTTTCAGAACTGCAGACTGATCTTTCCCACTAGATTTTGAAGTGCTTTCTCCTTCCAGGAGTAACTTCCCAGCTACAGTAGTCAACAAGTCAAAAGCACACATTTCATTGCTATCAGATTTCTTCCTAATATTTCCCCTTCCCTAAAAATATCGACAACAAAATAAGATTAGAATGAGTACCTCAAGTCAAAAACATTAAGGCGAAATAACAATCGCATATGAAAAGTGAAGTTACCCTGGCTGATCTCGTAGCTCGGGGAATATGAGGCACCTGATAGCCAATGAATCCATAATCTAACCTCTTGTGCAACTCCATATCTCAGAAATCATAGGACTAAACATTCAGAAAACACGAAACACCAGCAGTCTTTGATCTACTTTACAGTATGAAAACCACATATCTATACATCCCTCCAGATAAGCAGTGCAAGTACATGAATAATCTAAAGAAGAAACCTGCCAGATCACAAATCACGAATCAAGACATTGAGGTAAAAGTATTGGAAATCAAGCACAGAGGTGTAAAAAATCAGGAAACAAAAAAGGCAACACAACAGAATGCCCACATTTTCATTAATGCCAGCTTAAGAAAAAAAATCCTAGGAGACTGGCACTTTGTATTACAGAACTTTAAGCCGAATTCAACCCACAGAAAAGTTATTGTTTTTTTCACTTGACACTTAAATGATGATTATAAAAGGGAATAATCTTAAATTTTTTATCATAACTACATTTTCCACAATATCCTAAAACCTTTTACTATCCAATCCAAAAGCATACAAAGATAAAGTATGATCTCAATTTCAAATTTAAAAGAAGCTATTCCCTCCAACTAATACTACACAAAATATGGCAAGATCTTAATCATAAGAAACCACAAGAATAAAAAATCACTGAATCAGAACTATAAGAATGACAAGAAAGACAATCACCAACATTATGACAGAAAAGAACATGTTTTGATCAAACAAAAAAAAGCGCCAGTATAATTCCAACATGACATGTTTGATGAGAAGGAAAGAAACATGTTGCTTTTTTCCTCAGAAAAAGGAAAAGAGGAAAGAAGCCATTTCCACATGAGGGTAAAGTAATTATGCAAATCTTAATGAAATCCATGAATCCCAACTCCCCATAAACCCAAAGATTGGAGGTGAAATTAAGAAAAAAGAACTTAGAAAGATGATACAAAAAGAAAGCAATTAGATCAACCAAACCAAACCAAACCTAGCAAATTCAAGAATCCACTTGGGAAATATCAATAGATCTAATCTAAGACAACCCTGATTTTCACAGAAAAGCTTTTTGGGAGACCAAATTCTGAAAAGAACTTAGAAGAAAGGGAAAAAGCTTCAATTTCTTAAAATGCTTTGTTGGTAGCAGAGATGCAGAAAAAAACAAAATGTTTTCCACAATCCAATCAGGTTCTGAACAAAGATTGGAACTTTATGCAAATTATGCACCAGAAAAAAAAAAAGGATCACATCACCTTTAAAGCAACAATTTTTTCTTCAAACCCCATTAAACCATACTTAAAGAACTTAAAAAGCAAAGCATCAACAGTTTCTTCTACTTTGTCAGGATTTTCTCTCCAATCCAACCAAGTACCAACAAAAGATAGCATCTTTATTCAAATTGTGCATAGAAAGAAGAAAAAAAAATGAATCACATCACCTTAAAGCAGCCAAATTTTCCTCAAACTTCACCACAATTTACCCATGAACACTTAAAACTAACAAATTCAACAATTTCTTCTAATTTCTCAAGATTTTCTCCTCAACCCAACAAGTCTGTGAAACCAAAGATTGGAACTTTATGAAAAATTTTACAATCAAAGAAGAAACAAATGGATCACCATCACCCATCACATCACCTTAAAGCAACCAAATTTTCATCTTTTTTTTCCCTTCAAAAACCATTAAATCCCCACAAAAATTCTCAACAAAGATGAAACTTTATGCAACCAAACAGGATATTCAACTGTTATAAACAAAAGAATACAACTTTATACACACAAACAACAATAAAGAAACATGTCACATCACACCTTAAAACAACCAAACTTCCATCAAAATTCACACAAAAATAAAATAAAAATTCAAGAATCACCCAAATTGTGTATACATACTTAGTAACCAATAATTGTGAAATGCATTTTTTTTATTTTTCACCATGACCCAAAAACCCTGTGAAAACCACCCCCAAACATTGTCTTAAACCCCAGTTCTTTATAGACTTGACATCCATGACCGGAACTGTCAAAATACCGGTTGATTCACTGGCAATAACAGGTCACTGGTGAAAAAACTATGCAAAGACCGGTTCTTTGCCAAATGGTGGGCCCATATACAATGTGATGTTGCCACGTGGAGGGTCAAACGGATCAGTTGGTTTTGGTTGGTTTATACACTATCAGGTAAAAACGTTGGGTCATCAAATTTTCTTTTTTTCAAAACTTTTTCTTTTGTTGTGTCTTCAAAATTATCCCTTTCATGTACAATCCGACAAAATTGGAAAAAAAATAGTCTTCATTTTTTCGGAAAAATTATAATTCAATATCTTTGAGCGATTTAATTTATAAAATAATTAATTTTTTTTGTATATTTAAGTATATTATACATAGTCAATGTATAGATTATGTTGATGAATTCATTTGGTTAAAATTTGCTTGCATACTATCTGTTTCTGATCTTACTTAATCGAATTGCACTGAATATTGTTACAGTTAAAAATATATGGAATTATTTCGTTATAACCTTGGACTTTAGAAGTTATTTTGCAATGCCCTTATATAAAATTAATTAAAAGCTCTAAATTTATGTAGTACTAATAAATAATGAGCATAAAACTAAAAGTATATTTATATAGTTAATGTTGATAAAATAAAGTATAATAGGGAAAAAGGAGAAATATATCTCCGAACTATCGTAAATGGTATGCAGATACCCTTCGTCATACTTTTGAGACATTGATGCCCCTGCCATCCATAAACTAGAGCATATATGCCCTTCACTCTAACGGAAGACTAAATAGGGACACGTGACACACTTTTATCCGTCAATAAATGTCGGATCAGTGGATAAGATTATGACACGTGTATGTCCGTTAGTATAAAGGATATATATGCTCTAGTTTTTGGACGGCAGAGACACCAATGTCCCAAAAGTATGACGAATGGTATTTACATACCATTTATGATAGTTCAGGGGTATATCTATCATTTTTTCCTATAAACAATGAAATAGTTGAAATGCCATCAAGCTAACCTATGCACATGGGCGGAGACGGTATAAATTATGGATTCACAAAAGACAATATAATACTCCTTTTGCCTCAATTCATGTGATTTACTTTCTTTTTTAGTCGGTTTCAAAAAGAATGACATATTTTTATATTAAGTAACAATTTAACTATAAAATGTATATTTTACCCTTAATAAAATGATTTACAGCCACACAAATTTCTATCATTCATTTTGAACCACAAGTTTTAAAAGTCTTCCTTTCTTTCTTAAACTCTGTGTCGAATCAAACTATCTCACATAAAATGAGACGGAAGGAGTATTAATTATGAATTTAAACGAACTTAATAATGTTTATTTAAAATCATAAAATATATTACGAAAATTTATTAAATATATAATTACTTTATTACAAATTTAGTAACTATAATGAATCGTGAGTTCGATAAGGCAATCGAGTCATTTGAGCGAATAATTATTTCTATAAAATAATTCCCTACGATAATAGAGAAATTGAGAGATTATAAATAAGTGGTGACGGTTTGGATCATATGCCACGTAGTATTTCAACATAATCTGACGTGGCATCTTTTTAAAAATCTCCACCATTATCTGATTATTTTTAAAATATTGCAAACATCATTAAATTCGCGTGAATTATTAGTTTTGTTTTTAAATTATTAACAGTATTAAAAACGTTTATTTATTTGATCAACTGAATTTAAATACAACTCTGATTTTGTAACATGATACATGCCTAAGTTCTCGCTAAGTTTATAAGTGTTTTCAAAACTTCTCTCGGTTTTTTATTAAGAGTCACATGCTATTAAGAATTTGAGATCACTTGTTATTTCATGTGTCGAGAGTGTATTTAAATTGAGTTAATCAAATAAAATGGTGTTTTTAAGACTGTGAATAGTTCAGCAACGAAATTAATAATTTACGTCAACTTCAAAGATGTTTTTAATTAAAGAAAAGAAAGGTGTTTTTAATTACTTTTAAAAAAATACGGAGAACCGTAGATAAATAACGGCGTTAACCTCGGGAAGTGTGCTTAACCTTACAAAACAAAACGTTAGTCGTAATATAAAGTGACGGTTACAACGTCAAATTACATGTCTGTTACTTGTCGTGTAGTAGAATATTTAGACACGTGGATAGGGAAAAAAAAAGACAATTTCATAAAATTCTTTTTACTGTAGATAAACGTGGGTAAAAGGAGAGGGAAAAATAATTTTTTTTTATAATTCAAATAAGTTTGGTTTTGGATTGATTAATTTGGATATTTTGAATTTTCACTTTGGAATTTTTGAGCCGTAAAAAATAAGTCTCAATTCATATAGGCCTGTTTGAAAGGCCACAATGGAATTGGAAATTGGTGTAATTGGTGTAATTACTCTCTTTGTCCTGTTTGATAGACCAAGTAATTACTTGGTAAGAGAGGAATTGGGTGTAATTGAAGGGGAGTAATTACACTACTCAATTCCCAAGGGAGGGTAAGGAATTGAGTGTAATTACACCATGTAATTACATGATTTTTTTAATATTATATTTTTTAAATATATTTTTGTTTGAAATATCAAGACACTTCTTTCTTTTTTGTCTGGACATTTCCATTTCTAAGTATGGCAGCACAACAACAAGCCCCGTACTTCTTCTTTCAAGTAAGATTTATTTCTTGATTCATTTTACTTTCATATTTTGATGTCTAGGTAGATTATGTATGAATTTTATTTTTGTATTTTCTCCTGTTAGTTTTGAGATTAAAATAAATATGAGAATTAATTTTTTTTCTTCAATTTCTGATAATAATAATAATAAAAAAAAAAAATTAAAAATCGATTCTAACAATCAGTTATACATAGTAATATTATTTATTCAAAATCTGATCTATTTTAAAATTTAACTGTGTAATTACATTCGTCCAACCAAACAGGACAAATGGAATTACACTGTAATTACACTGTGGCAACCAAACAGGTCAATGTAATTTACTAGACTGTGTAATTACTAGGCTAGTAATTACTACCCTAGTAATTACACCAATTCCAATTACCAGGTGGCTTTCCAAACAGACCCATATTGATTTATTCTTCAAAATGTATAACTTTCTACGACTAACGAGTAACCAGAATTAAAACCACTCTAGCTATAATCATGACCCATGTCGTATAATTCCGGATAGAACTTAATATTATAGGAGTAATAAATAAGGTTAAAAGATACTAATCTATTAGATTTTTTAAAATTACCTACTAGCAATATTTTTATTTTTGTTGAGCTTTAAATTATAATTTTCTTTAAAAAAAACTCGACTTTATTTATCGTTAGATCGCATTTTTTAAATGTAGTTGGCCAAAATGTTTCCTTGAACCTAAAACACACAAAATGTAGGTTTTGACAAAAGCTAACCTAAATGGTTCAAAAGTGTGTGCTAATTAATTAGCCATTTTTTGGACATGCACATGCAACGTATTTATTATATTCCAACCTCCCATTTTTGGTTCTATAATAAGATCAATACGATATTTGCTGAAAAAAATAGGGGTATTTACGACCCCCAATTATTTGATGGTTGAATGGACGAGTTTAACTTAATTAAGGCGGATTATGTTAGTTGAGTTAATAAATAGATATATTGATTTGTCCAAAAATTACTTAGGCTAAATGAGTTAAAATGCATATCATAGCGTAATTCATTCAATTTTTACTGAATTTGAACTGCCTTATTTGTTATTTTATGAACTGAACTGAGCTAAGTTGATAAATAAATAGGTTGATAAATTAATGAGATATTTGTGCTATAAAATATATTTTTTCCACTCATTTTTCACTGAATCAACTGTATGTGGTCTAATGTATGATGACAAATATATAGATTCTTAGTTTTTTTCATATGCAATAATTACATTTTTTTCACACTGATTCAATCAAAAGATTTCTATAAAAGAATCACCGAATATTTTTGAGTGTTCAATAGGAAAATAGTAGTAATATTTTTTTAGTTCTTAATATTTGTTGTCACATGAGATGGAGAAAGGGTCCTCGTCTGGCCCTCTTGTCTAGTACCAGCTAGGATTAGAAAACATACTAAAGTTGGTTGATTTAACAATGTTTTTTTTTATTCCGTATTTGGTACCCATATAATTAAGTTAATATGTATTTTATTTTTAATTTTTAATAATTAAAGTTAACTTGTTAGATTTAATGTAAATATATCGGATATGATTAAGTATCTAATAAAGATGAACCAACCTAATTGGCAACCAATGAATTAACGGCTAACTAATTATTGAACCAAACTTGGTTTCTCTTTCTTGTTAGTTCAACAAATCATATTGGCATCATGAATCCACCCCTTTAGTGTTGTGGAATATTTAAAACTTAGTGTCGAAGATGTGATGATTACATATTTTGTGTTGTGAAATATTCAAAATTTAGTGTCGTGGAATATTCAAAATTTAGTGTCGAAGACGTGATGATCACATACTTTAATAAAATAAAAAATTACTTCCATTTTTTTTATATATGTATGTGTTAATTTTTTTCTCACAAACATCATAGCAAAGTCGGATATAGTTATAGATTCTTTTTTGGTTCCTATTTGGTGTGGTATTCGGTATTTAAATTGGAGCGTAATTAATTTGGATTTACGCTGTGTAGGGATTAGTTTGGGAGAAAATGCTTTCTACCAAGGATTTTTCATACCTATGGCTCGAATTCGAGATACCTGATTAAGAAAAAAAAAAAATTTATCCACTACACCACATTTTTTAGTGCTGATATAGTTATGGACTTAGCAATTCATTCGAACTATAGATTGCTTGCATTTGGACTTTGTGTATATGATATTCGTTAAATGAGTATACATTGTTGGATAAAGAGTGAATCACAAAAATTAAAATAACCATATTAAAATAAATGGGTGAGTGCATCAGTTTGTGCACAATAGCCTTATAAAAGGAGACATGAGCGGAAACATAGTTTTAAAGGATTTGAAGAGACAAGTCTTATAAAAGAAACATTTTTCATAAATGTAATAAGTTATAACACTGAAATCATTGATAAAGAACAATAGATCAAAAGTGAAGTATAATTGATTGTTTATCTATGAAACCTCTAAACATAATTGAGTAGTGACTATCGGAATAAGGTCCCCGACATAGCTTCAACACATATTCATAAAATGATGGAAATCTAAAGACTAAACCCCTGAAAATAGAAAAGAGCTTACCAAAATTAGAAGAAATAAGACCTAGTGAGCAGTTTGATCACGTACTTGTATACCAGAGTCTGCATCAATTAAAGATGTAGTGTCCCCGACAGAAGGGACGTAAGCACTTGCGAAATAGTACTATATGTAAAATGACAAAATGAAACATGATATGCATATCAAGATCAATAGAAGAAACCAACTTAATCATAATTGTGGCATAGGAAGGTGAAGAGATAAGTTCATTTAGACTGCCTTAGTATAACACCCCTAAATTTCTAAGTCAAGACCCGGATCATTCTGTAATATCTCGCAACTCTACTCTTAAAAGCTGAATCGTTCGTCGAAAGTATATGAGCTTGAGCCGGGTGATGTCCTACTTGCTCATATGTTTTAAGGTCATTTACCAAGTGTATCAAGGGTATCAAAAGTGATCTAGGGTCATAAGGGACCTCAAACACCAAGTTTAGTTCAAAGCATTCCTATCGGCTAAGTTCTCGCATGAGTTCATATAAAGGTCAACTTCAAATGCTTATATCTCTCCATATATAATGAAATAGGTGGCCTATGGCCTATCAAATTAAAGGTCTATGTGTCTTTTTTCCAACGTCACCAAGTTTACCTTATTCAAATTCAGAGTAAAAATTTATACTTATTTTACTAAAACATGTCTGAGTTGATAAATTCGGCGAGGACACCTGCTCATTTGGCGACTCGCAATGGGTTGATGAGTCACCGAATTAGCTCGTTGAAATGTCCTGAAAACCTCAAGTCTCTGTCTATTTTGGTGATCTAAAGCTCCATTTGGCAAACCGCCAAATATTTGAATGAGAGGACCTCCAGATTGTCGATTTGGCCGACGGGATTCATTAAAAGATCATTTTCTTTGATTTCTACGGCCTTCTTATGTTCCTAGAAGGGTATTCTTGACTTTTTACCCTAAATTAACTTCTCTAAGTTCATCTTATAACCTAATATCATCATTATACGTATAGAAACTCTCAAAATCTTAATTCTCCTTCTTTCAAAGATCAAGAACTCCAAGAAGAGGATTTCTCCAATCTCTCCAGCTCTAAAGACTCTAAGTTCAAGATTCTCTTCAAGGCACCTAAGATTTTCAATCCACGACTCTTCTCCATACTTTATCTTTCAAGATTTTCTTCAAGTTTATCTGTCACGACCCAAAAATGGACGTGATGACACTCATCTTATCCCACCAAGACAAGTCAGCCTAAAACTCAACCATTATAATAAGATATGGAAATTTTATAATCAACTCAAAAATCTGGTTGTCACGTGTACAAGCCTCTAAAGTATTACAATTGATTCAAAAGAAAACACTAGTCTCAAATGACCTTGTTCTAGAATAGAACAAGATCATAAATAAGAGTAAGAAGGTCCGCTGAGATGATAAACAGCTACCTCACAAATCTCCAAGAAGCCTCGAAAAAGAAGAGAATGACAAGTAATATCCAGGCTCGTAACCTACAAATTTTTTTTGTAGAAGCAAGGGGTGAGTACCAAACCACAAGGTACTCAGCAAGTAAACTTCTAAACACAAGCTAAGGGAATGAAATACGGGTACTCCTTACACACCAACCAAACCTCCACAATTACAACTTGCATAAAACCAACCCAACCTAACAGTTCACAGTGTACATAACACCTAGCTCAACAACAATCACTTTAACCAATTACATATCCTTAACAACAAACTCAATATTCATCATCACAACTTCCACAAAAAAAGGGGCACTCATAATATCAACAACACACAAGATCAAGTTCATCAAATAGAGGTAATCAAATATCAAGTACTTTCCAACTACCAATAAAACACAAAATCATCAAGAATGAAGGATGCCATGGGATGCAATGCAATATGACACCATGAAATGATATGCCTCAACACACCAAGTACTCTCTCAACCGTATATACATGATACTCCTCGGAAATACATCGAGAGTTCATGACCTATGGGGGACTCGCAAGGTCCATATACCGACACGGACGATCTCCACGTGTCTGTGCGGACGATCTCAACGTACTATCATAAATCAAACAAATTTCGCACGGACGATCTCCACGTGCCCAACTTATACTCAATCTCATGTCAATGCATGTGCAGAATATGATTTCAATAAAAGGGATGATGCATCTTAATCAAATAGCAATATGATATGTAATCACCTCAGTTATCACCAGTCTACAATTCAATAAAGAACACAATCACACATAATAAATCAAGTCAATAATATATCAGCTAATGCCCATATGCTTTGGCATTCTCGGATTACAATCCGCATTCTATAGTAATAAACCTTTCCCTTTATAACATCGGTACTCGTACCATTGCCCA